>NQII01004436.1:29100-81561 GCA_002778355.1 Clitarchus hookeri
GGGGGGGGGGGGGGAGCGCAATTGGGCACATATTATTATGCGCTAGCTACTTTGCATCGCTTCCCTTGACCCGTCCCGCGCGAATGAGCGAAGGAGGACGTGTGAGAAGTTCGCAGCGATTTTCAAAGGCATGCCACCGCGATAAGCCTTTCGCGACTCACGTGCTCCTAACCTTCAGCGGATTGTATTTCTGAGGTTATCTACGAAAGAATGTTCTCTCTGAGAGACTCTGGTTGCAGTGAACCTTCTAGACCGCGCCAGGGAGACTATTTAAGCTGCGACGGACTTCCAAGCAGGCAGCATTTTATATACTGACTGCTTGGAAGTTCGTGGACAATTCCAGCCGGACAATGCGACACCCCACACGTCGAGAGTTGCTACCGAGTGATTCCAGGAACACTCTTCTGACTTTAGACACTTCCATTGGCCACCTAAATCACCAGACATGAACATTATTGAGCATATATGGGATGCCTTGCAACGTGCTGTTCAGGAGAGATCTCCACCGCATCGCACTCCTATGGATTTGTGGACTGGCCTGGAGGATTCATTGTGTGAATTGCCTCCTGCATACCTTCAGAGTTTCAGACATTATTCGAGTCCATGCTACGTCGTCTTGCGGCACTTCTGCGTGCTCGCGGGGGCCCTACGCGATATTAGGCAGGTGTACCAGTTTTTTTGGGTCATCAGTGTATATTACCGCAGCCCGACGTATTTAATTTTGCTTTACGACTACGTCACTCTAAAGTTGGGCATCCGTGTGCTGGGAGGAACGCATCAGAAGACTCGACGTCTCCGGGTTCAGGGTGATGACGTCGCAGCCGGCCTGGTCAGGAGCGTAAGCTTTGACGTCTGTGCTGACTAACTTTTATTCCTTACATCCTACTTAATCACACCACTGCACATATGGAACTTAAATTTGAGGTTTGATAGCAAAAAACATGATATTTTTCTGTGANCTACTTAATCACACCACTGCACATATGGAACTTAAATTTGAGGTTTGATAGCAAAAAACATGATATTTTTCTGTGAATCTTAACCTAGTGGCCGAGTTAAGACAATTATCCATTTTGCTTTTTGATATGAACTAGCCGTGGCCAGAACTTAATTACTTAACTACTGCATTGAACTGAGTGATCGGTACCTACCTAAAATAATTATGATAAAGACTTTTGAGTTAGATAAAAATTAAATTTCCTTTGAGAGAAAGGCGGTGTTTGGTGGTCAAAATTTGCTATTATATAAACAATTTTTTTTCTGGACATTGTTAGCCCTTACTAATTTTCTTTAATTAAATAATCATGCATTTTTTAAATGTACCTTCATTTTGCTTCATTAACAGCCACAGCATGAAACAGTTTGTTTTCGTTTTCGTATGGATGAAAATCATTTGATAATTATGTATGGCAAAAACAATGTTATTCTCATACTACGTGTACCATTTACTCAAGGTAAGGTAAAAGTGTGTTGTTTATGCGTCTTTTTATCTTGAGTCATGTTATTTTTGTCCTGTATTTTTTTTTTAATGCAAACATGTTGAATTCCCTTGCTTCGACACGTTACACTTATTTCTGCCGTCCGCCAGCTATATAATTAGGCACACNGCAAACATGTTGAATTCCCTTGCTTCGACACGTTACACTTATTTCTGCCGTCCGCCAGCTATATAATTAGGCACACATTTACCATTATAAATTTCGCACTCATTCCTATGTAACTTATGAAATATCTCAAATGAACGTAACTATAACGTGAACTTCTCATACAATCTCTAACCTAGACATTTTTTTATATAANATGAAATATCTCAAATGAACGTAACTATAACGTGAACTTCTCATACAATCTCTAACCTAGACATTTTTTTATATAACTTCGCCCGCGTATATTTATGACTGTACACGTCTCTCCCGCTCTCCGCCATGAATCAGCAGCTCGTGGTTTATCTGCTTTGTCTATGCGCCGTGTCCTTAGCAAGCCGGGCAGCCAACAGCAAAAGCTGCTTCCGCAAGGGTCCGAAGCGTATAAGTTGCCCTTGGCACGCTCGCGGCTTAGGAGACCTATTTGCGGACATCAGCTATGCGACAGTTTCCTGCATTATACGGATTTTTTTTTCTCGCAGTTGAAATCCTTTCCAGGTAGTTTCATTTCTGTGGCTTCCTATTAAAACAATTTAAACTTCGAAATGCGCGTCTGGGTATAGTTGGCGACTGAGTCAAGCAGTTGATTATCTACGTGTAAGCCTACGCCGGAAGAAAAATAACATTGAACATCATAATTAAACGTGGCAAATACCGATGCAATGGTCCTTTAGTTATCGATTTAATAAGTAAGCAGCTTTTCGTCTTCCACCATGTTCTCAACATTTGCTCACGAACTGCCAGCAGAATTGTTAAAATTACGCGACCAGCGACGTGGCGTTTGTTTGTATTTAGTTTTCTCTTAACAGAGCGTCGTTTTATGAGAACAACTTNATTACGCGACCAGCGACGTGGCGTTTGTTTGTATTTAGTTTTCTCTTAACAGAGCGTCGTTTTATGAGAACAACTTGCACACTTTTATTATAACCCAGCTAAATTTAAAGTCAGCCAGAGGAAGTACAGGATGGGTATAAAAGAATACCNATTACGCGACCAGCGACGTGGCGTTTGTTTGTATTTAGTTTTCTCTTAACAGAGCGTCGTTTTATGAGAACAACTCTTGCACACTTTTATTATAACCCAGCTAAATTTAAAGTCAGCCAGAGGAAGTACAGGATGGGTATAAAAGAATACCCCAAATTTGAAGGTCTATAATATCAAAACCAAACAACCTACAGCCTTGATTGACCAATCAAATAAACCGTTGAACCGTGAAGTTTGATTACCATACATTCATAAATGTTCAATGTGACCTCCATGAGCGGCCCGAACGACATCTGCGTGATAATCAAACTCGTTCCACATTCTTGTCAGCATGTCCGGTGTTACGGTTTGGATGGCGTCCGTAATTCTCGTTTTGAGGTCGCCAATGTTAGCCGGCAATGGTGGACGAAACACTTTAACTGAGGAAACAACCAAGCATGTCCAAATAAGGGATTCCAGTAACAGCGGGCTCGTGAAAAAAGAAAGGGTCGAAAACAGCGTCTTTGGATACAGCGCAAAACACGTTCATTTTGGGGGAAGCGCGTTCGTGTTCGGTGGTTTCACGTGGAAGCTCCTGACCCCATATTAGCACTTTGTGCCGGTTCACCTTACCATTTGTACGGAACGTCGCTTCTACATGAAGGCATCGTCTACCTCGTTCTGGGCAAGAACGAACCGCAGAAATCACGTCTCAGTTCTTTATCCCTTTCGGTAAGAGCCTGTACAAGCTGTAACCTGTATGGTTTGTACAGCAATAGCTTTCGCAATACTGTCCACACCGTCGATTGAGGAATTTGCATTTCCCGGCTAGCTTGTCGAGTTGATTTCTCGGACAGCGAACGAACGCTTGTTGACTCCGTTGCACATTCTCTTCGGACATATGCGGCCGCCCGGAACTTTTGCCTTTTCAAGGCACCCTGTGTCACGGAACTGACTAAACCAACGTACGATACTCCACCTATCGGGAGGATGACGTCCGTATTTGCGACGGAATTCACGTTGAACAATTGTAATCGATTCACATTTAGCAAACTGAATAACACAGAACGACTTCTGTTGTTCCGTCGCCATCGTGATGCGGACTAACACACAACACACGCTCATAGTGCGAAGACAGACGCTCCCAGTGTCATCTCTTGGCACTTAAAGGAAATATCAGACCGTCCCCTTCACATTGACGTGTCGAATGCGAGCTCGCTTCCCCCTCGCCACCTCAAACCGAGCGTTACGAACGCCATCCAAACCGTAACACCGGACATACTGACAAGAGCGTCGAACGAGCTTGATTATCGCGTAGATGTCGTTCGGGCCGCTCATGTTAGTCACATTGAACATTTATGAATGTATGGTAAACAAACTTCACGGTTCCACGGTTCATTTGATTGGTCAATCAAGGTTGTAGATAGTTTGGTTTTGATATTATAGACCTTCAAAGTTGGGGTATTCTTTTATACTCATCCTGTATAATACCAGAGCTAGTATTTACATCATAACAGGTAGTCCATGCAAGGCTGTTTTTAAAATTCTCTTGGTAAAAAAATAGTTCTTACTACGCTGCTGACGTACATTCTATACACTTTATATGTACATTCTATGATTTGGATAAGCGATTCCAAAGAGTGGCCATCATAAGCGAGACAAAATGAGGGGATGTTCACATCAGTGATTTAGTATTATATGAAAGTATATGAAATTATATGAAACGCAGTATACTGGAATGCCACGGGGGGAAGGGAGGTGGGGAAAATGGTTGGGAAGGGAAAGGGGGAGGAATCGGAGCAGACGCCAGGCACATTTCCCATATCGGAACAACGTACTCTCAGTCCACTAGGGATTGTACCGAATTGCAACTTTTCTATATTTGTAATGTATGAACATCACTGTTATTTGCTTCATAACATATTGTTATTGTTTAATAAGATGCACAGGTGCTCTACTGACACATGGTTGCAAAATAAAATTTTATTTCATTACGGCAGTAATGATGTCAAAAGGGCAAGGAAAAACTATTTTGATGTTTTACAATGGCATGTGCCACCTTTTAATGGAAATAAGTATTTCTGTTACCACAGGTTACAGAATGCATAAAATGAACATAAACTAAGAAATGTATGAAATCAGATATAGTCCACTCACAGTTTCTTCGGATGTTTTGAAACAAGATTGAAAAATCACCCTAAGAGTAATATGTTAACTTGTTTTTTGAATAACTTTTATACCACAAGTATATGACACTGATTTGTGTCAATTAAACGTTGCCTATTGAAATATTTAAATTTTTAGGTGACCCTGATGGAAACATATTTTATTGTTACACTTAAAACATATCAGCGCATATTACGGTGCGTAGGCCCTAGTGACATGGTGTTTTTTTGTTTTCATCCGAGGAAGAAAATTCAATACGCGGAGTGGAGCTTGTCGCTCTCTCTCTCTCTCTCTCTCTCTCTCTCTCTCTCTCTCTCTCTCTCTCTCTCTCTCGGGAATTTTCGCACTGCCTGTAGTAGCAGGAAATTATACATATTTTCAATTTTAGCATATTTCATAATTATTACAGCAAAAATGATGATTTTTGAATTTGTTATTTACAACTGAAACGAGATTTTATTGTTTAAATACATATTATAATATATTTAGATGTGCTAGCGCGACGGTTACAAATCCGAAGTTCGCAAAAGTGGCGACTGGTGATGCTGACATGACATGGCGAGTTTCTGAACGAAGCGTCAAGTTATCACCCGTGTTTTTTAAACCTACCTACGCAAGTTACGATGTTGTGATAAATCTGTTATACCATGGCAGGAATAAATATACTGTAAAGTGCGTCCTGACCACTGTGTGTGTGAAAGAGTATTGTTCCCATTATGTTACGCTGGACCAGTGTGTGTATGATTGCAAATATCGGACGTGAGAAATTTCTACGTATTAACCGTGAACTGTTTTTAAGATGAAATTAATTGTTTGAAAGTCACGTATGTTTATCACAACGTTGTAACCTTACCCTAGGTGTTTTAAACACAACTGTGTAATGTGATTACATTTCTTTTATTTGGATGTTTGTTACAGCCCCAACAAAATACTGAGCTCAGCCAGATAAATTTAAATAAATAATGAAATAAACCTAGAAAACAGTAAGTACCAATGCAAATAAATATGAGCGGAATAAAAGTTACGGTAGGCCTATTTGTATCCATGTTCACCACTATCTTTTAAGATTGTTGTTGCTACGTCCAAAAAATAAGCGACACGAGTTGCATGCTTGAATTTACTGTGTCTTTTCGTTGGACTAGTTGTTCCTTCGTTTTGATTGTTATTCCAGCTGAGGTCGTACTTTTAACGAAATAACCCAACACAACAGGGAGACAGCGACACAAAGTTTTAGTTTAAACCGAGATATAATTTATACAGGCAACCGAAACCACAATTTTGAAGGAAAAAAAAAACTATAATTACTGTTCACCTAAGATAAACACAGCTATGCCACACAAACACTAAAACATTTAAAAACAGCCC
This sequence comes from Clitarchus hookeri, assembly GCA_002778355.1. Classification (NCBI taxonomy): domain Eukaryota; kingdom Metazoa; phylum Arthropoda; class Insecta; order Phasmatodea; family Phasmatidae; genus Clitarchus; species Clitarchus hookeri. Next base: position 35,238 of record NQII01004436.1, read on the forward strand.
AACTAACACACAAAATTTGTCCACGACTCACCGTTAATTACGCCCTAGTGCACAGCGTCTCAGGCAAAAAAATTAAATTAAAATGAGCCCCATCACGGTTTCGACGTCCTTCAGGACAAGTGCTGCAGTTAAACCACGTGGAGAATTCTTACAGGTGACACGGTAAGGCGACGGCATGGCGTAGAATAGGAAGAGCTCCAACTATGCAACGGATTAAATAAACTATCTGAATCGTATAAAAAATTATGACGCACGAGCGGAAGGGAAATCGTAGGAGGGTGAAGAGGGGAGGAAAAAGAAGGGGATCTGAGCTGAGCAAATGGTATACCACTGCGTCGAGTAGAAATCAAAGAAAATATTTTGCGTGACGGGCGCTAGCGTCGCAAGCTGGAAACAGTAAACAAGCATCTGATAGTTAAAACGTAGTCANAATTAAAATGAGCCCCATCACGGTTTCGACGTCCTTCAGGACAAGTGCTGCAGTTAAACCACGTGGAGAATTCTTACAGGTGACACGGTAAGGCGACGGCATGGCGTAGAATAGGAAGAGCTCCAACTATGCAACGGATTAAATAAACTATCTNCACGGTAAGGCGACGGCATGGCGTAGAATAGGAAGAGCTCCAACTATGCAACGGATTAAATAAACTATCTGAATCGTATAAAAAATTATGACGCACGAGCGGAAGGGAAATCGTAGGAGGGTGAAGAGGGGAGGAAAAAGAAGGAGATCTGAGCTGAGCAAATGGTATACCACTGCGTCGAGTAGAAATCAAAGCAAATATTTTGCGTGACGGGCGCTAGCGTCGCAAGCTGGAAACAGTAAACAAGCATCTGATAGTTAAAACGTAGTCACATAGCAGTGTTTATGTTTGCATGTAGCGGAATGATACGTAATCGGTAACCAAAAGTAGAACTTTAGCATGGCTTCAGAAAAGTGTGAAGTAACCGTGAATGGCCTATACTAATGTTGAATGTTGCGCTAACCTACGGTCTGTAGCAACAATTAAAATATTAATGCGTAAGAAAATTGAATGTAACTGTAGTGTAGTAAACACAAAAGCGACTCAGAGGACAGTGGTAAGGAAAATATTGTTCCACATTTAAAATAAAAGAAAAACAAAAAAAGCGTCACTAGTGCGTGCGCAACCCAAACGCACTAATACACACACATACACAAACACACAAGCACTATCGACAGCACAGTCGCCAGGACCAGTTACTCAATTAGGGGAGGGAGAGGAATCGGCAATGGCCTGTATCAAAGACATTCGCCTGGAGTGACTTCGGAAAACCACGGCAAACTGAAATCACATTGGCCGTGCTGGGAATCGAACCCGGGCCTCTCGAATGCGAGTCCAATGTATCACGTCACTTTGTGGTGATATATTTTTAGCGTGCCAGCAGTCAAACCCCAACGACCAGAAGAAAGACGAACAATTACGTCTGTAGTAGTGGTATAACTTTTATAATTACTGCTGTGGTGGTATAACTTCGGTCAAGACTGGGCCAAATTTGGACTAATACAATTTACAGTACAATTTCCAATTTGACCTAAAATGTACACAAGAACGAATTTAGAGTTAAGTGGGAGTGGAAAATATGGAGAGATGTCGTTTAATAATAGCTAGAACCGTAGTACATCTCTCCGGAAAAAATTCGTAGGCCTATAGCTCGTTTAAAGTAAAATTCTAATCCTCTGAACTCTGGCTGGCCTGAGAATCCCAATCGAAACTTACCCTAAGCACATTCTGACCGAACTGAAACCGAATTTGAAAGACATAAACAAGTCCAGTCACCCAGGTGGACGGTGACGTAGAACAAGGAGATTCTCTCTACAAGACTAAGAAGTCGCAATGCTGAATCGTTATTTTTCTAATATTCAGATGTTCTGATGCTAGTTTTGAAACAATGAATACAAATGAGAAGGAAAATCTTACTGGAAAAGGGAAAGGAGTCGTTCAGAAATGTTATTTCATAGTGCTTAATGAGTTCAACACCGCACTTATTAAATATCCGAAGTCCTGATATTCTCTATAGTGTTACGTGTCGCTGGTCTGCGTTGACCTTGGACCACACTGCGCGAGCGAGCGAAATAGAACAGAGTTGTTATATGATAGTAGGCGGCGAGTCACAAGGGATGTTTGAATGACAGGTGAGCGATAATCCAAGACGCGCATATCTTATTACAAAAAGCGCAAGGCCACGATAATCCCTTTGCGGCACGCGCTCCCGACGTTCAGTAGATTGAATTTCTGCGTTTTTCTGAAGAATTTTCTAGTGGTTTACTGCCCTAGTTTCTCTCAGCATAACTCGGGGTGCGTCGAACTTTCCAGGTCAAGGCCAGCGAGTATAAAAGTGCGACGGGCCTCCGAGCCGGGAGTTGATGTGTGGCGTGGAGAGTTTATAAGCGTGGGGAGTCTGGGCGATTGTGCGACGAGCTATAAGAGCAACGAGTAGTGCAGAAAGTGGCCAGCGGGAGGAAATTNCCGAGCCGGGAGTTGATGTGTGGCGTGGAGAGTTTATAAGCGTGGGGAGTCTGGGCGATTGTGCGACGAGCTAGAAGAGCAACGAGTAGCGCAGAAAGTGGCCAGCGGGAGGAAAATCTGTGACTGCGAGCATCAGAGCAGTGAAAAGTGCGACTGGCAGGCTGGACTATTGGATTGGATGTGCGAGTGAAAGACATTACAAATGATGGTAACAAACAGACTGAATGTGTGAATGATGAGTATGAGTTAATTGACTATAACCAAACAGAGAAACTGAGAAGGATGATAATTATAGTTGAAATATACATTAAATATTCCTCTCACTGAGAAATAAAAAGAGCAATAGTGAATTAGATAATTTAATGCTGTAAAAAATATATGTGTGACGCCCCTCAGATGTCTTGTAACAATAAAATGTGTTGAAGAACAAGATTCTGTGGGCGCAGCTATTCTTCAGAAAACTGTAAAAATGGAAGATCTTATATAATTGTAGCGCTACTCTCGCCTGTCTTTTGTACGCAGCCTTCTCACCAGCACAAGCAGAAAGTTCACAGCATATGTGAACTAAATGTTTTATTCTTGATTAAAGTCAGGCTGCTTGCAGAAGCTGTCCTAGAACTACTTTCATTTTGCAGGCCTTGTTAGAGCCTAAGGTTTCATTACTGAATTTGGCTGAAACTATGCTAATGAGCACTGGATTAAGAAATTCAGTTGCATGGAACATCTGACGCTAAATGTTTTTAGAGAGGTTTTGAGAAGTGCTGTTAAATGTGTTGAGATTGCAGTTAAATAGCTGCCAAATAAGAATACTTCCAAAATTTCTCCAAATTTTACACCATGCAAACCATGGTATGTAAAAATTATTCATTTTTGATTTTAAATTACTGAAGGCAGTTAGGAGACTGGGCCAGGTACTAACATTTTCAGAGACGTAACATTTATTATCATTCTTGCGGCAGTTGTTGGAAGCATACATCCCACCGGAGGATAAACCCCGCCGATCAGTTTGTGTATCCGTGTTTTAACTCACATGGCCATGAGCTGATTAAGTATAAAGGCAGAATAACGTAAAAAAAAGTGTCAGAAGAAGACAGGAAGAATTGGTGGCCTTACCCTGACACAACTTGTTACAATTGAAGTGACGAGAAATGTATTTGTGACGGCGGTAACGGACCAGACGTAGTTTGCCACCTGGGAGTTGCGAGCCACACTTCTCGATGTCTACAGGACGTCTTGGCGTCTAGCGGCGCTACATTGAGTCAGGAGGCGCGAGGCGNGCTGCTGCCGCGATGTTTGCAAATGTACACTTCCCGATCAAGTCACGAATATCGCCGCCGACCATGAAAAAAAAAGTGTCATTCGTTTTCCCGATTGAAACAATGGAACATCGCCCGCTTTGTGCTAGCACGACAGTTTTAATTTGATTGCATCCAAAAATACACTGTTAAAAAAATCTACTGTTGAAAGACATTCTGCTCTCTTTCCCTCTCTCCCTTTGCCACCCTCTCTCTTCCTCACCCTCCCCTCCTTATCCCTCCACTCCACTTTCTCTCTCCGGTCAAGAAGAACAGCCAGCGAAAATACTCTGCATAAAATTTGTAAAAAAATAANCTCCACTCCACTTTCTCTCTCCGGTCAAGAAGAACAGCCAGCGAAAATACTCTGCATAAAATTTGTAAAAAAATAATAAAAAAAATATGCAATTATACCAAATGTCATATAAATTAAAATAACTAGTTTTTAACATTAAAATACATTTTTTATAGGAATGTTAAAATTAAAAAATTAAACAAAACGTTTTTTTTCAGAATGACATTTTACTTACGTATACATATATTGTTTAAAATTTCGAAAGTCCGTGGACACAGCCGGGTTATTTTTAAGGGATGGTCTACTTATATAAAATTTATACATTCAACTTCATAATAATATTTACAAACAATTAAAATTAAATTTACAGTCTCNATCCACTCCACTTTCTCTCTCCGGTCAAGAAGAACAGCCAGCGAAAATACTCTGCATAAAATTTGTAAAAAAATATGCAATTATACCAAATGTCATGTAAATTACAATAACTAGTTTTAAACATTAAAATACATTTTTTATAGGAAGGTTAAAATTAAAAAATTAAACAAAACTTTTTTTTTCAGAATGACATTTTACTTACGTATACATATATTGTTTAAAATTTCGAAAGTCCGTGGACATAGCCGGGTTATTTTTAAGGGATGGAGGTCTACTTATATAAAATTTATACATTCAACTTCATAATAATATTTACAAACAATTAAAATTAAATTTACAGTCTCNGGTCTACTTATATAAAATTTATACATTCAACTTCATAATAATATTTACAAACAATTAAAATTAAATTTACAGTCTCGACGATTAACTAATTTTTGCAAGTGGGGCAAACTTGTTTTTCACCGCCCCTCCCCTTATTATTTAATACAATTTAACTTCTTTGTGATATATGAATTGCAGATTCTCCTGTAAAATAATATGTGTTTAAAATATACTTAAACATATGTTATGCAAACATTATATGTATTTTACCATTAGAATTCTAAATTATACCAATTGTAACACATAAATTTATTAAAATATTTAAACACACTGCAAAAAAAATGGTGCCTTTAGACAGTTAAGCACAATTGTAGAACTAAAAAATAATGAGCTTGGCATTCTTTCTTTGACATTGCCGCACTTTCCACACACATTTTTGGCCAACTTTCGGAAGGAAAGATAGGCTTGTGAGATCACTACTGCCTGTGTGACTGGCTGTGGAGGCGCCTATGTCCCCCCCCCCCNCCTAAAAGCTTTGAAACCTGTTAACCAAATTTCACTGAACCTTAGTATGGACATCTGACTTTTGTAATTTTTGACCACGCTGGATGCTTATTTTCAAACTGGCGGCCATTTTAAAATTTAGGTTACTGAGTCATATATCGAGAAACATTTAACCTGTTTAGAACAAATTTGGTAGGTTGACAGCGCATTATTTAAGCAATGAATTTAGAGATGGGTATTGATATTATTCCCCCATTTCGGAAAATGTAACTACATGAAAAATGAAGATTTTAAGTTAAATCTTGTCAACTACTCAACCGACTTCCACCAAATTTGGCTAGTAAGTAATATAANATATCATGCGATTAAAACAAATACACGCGATTAAAATTAATACGGCATTTATTTTCAAAATGGCTGTTATATAAATATTTTAGGCTAATTTGCTAACTGCCATATCATTTGACCAATTTCGACCAAACATGAAATACTTAAATTATCTACAACAAGACTTAGGTATGCAAATAAATAGCCTACTTTATAAGCCATTTTGTAAGAAAGCGCCACATGAAAACTACAAAGTATATGCCATATCTCGGGAAACAACAAATTCCTAACAAAACTGGCAAATAAGTATTACGATGGCAGGCCATGTAAATTGTTATGTTTTAAGTTGGTCAGACACTATTTTCANCAAAACTGGCAAATAAGTATTACGATGGCAGGCCATGTAAATTGTTATGTTTTAAGTTGGTCAGACACTATTTTCAAAATTATGACCATATAAACTTTTCATGTTTTAGAGTACTATATCTACAAAACCAAGTAATAAATTTCTTCTTAACTTTGCATGATGGCAGTACCTATTACAACCATTAAAACTGGTCTATAAAGAGCCTCTTATCTCGCCATTTTGTAAGACAGCGCCACTTGAAAGAATTAAGTTTTTATGTCATATCTCGGAAAACAACCAACCTATTCCCACCAGATGGAGACTACAAGTTATACTTTAGTTGTGAATAATATTAACACGTAATTTTTATGTTTAACAGGCTCAATATTATTTTTCACATAATTTATGTATTTTATTTAGCGGCTAGGTTTGTTTATTTTTTTAAAACAGAGTCCATAATTTNAAGACGGACATCTTGTTACGCGACGTCAGGCAGCCAGCCCGGGTGGTCTGTGCACGAGGTGTTAAATTTAGATTTTTCATAGAGACGTCCGAGTTCGCACCCCTGATAATGCAGACTGTCTACCAGAGACGAAGACGCGAGGTGTTTAAAGCAATAAGTAGGCCTGTGTTAGCCCCCTCCGTGTAGCTCTCAGAGAGGTTAGCTAGAACTCGTGAGACGTCCGTTAAGATGCTATTGAACTGTATGCTAGAACCGTAAGCCGTGGGCTTACATATAGGGAAGACGTCACCCAGGGCTACTGCGCATCCGGAGAGATGCCCCGTCGGCGCACCTGATCATCGGGAACTTCAAGATCATCGAAATTCTACGTATGAACACTAATTCCCGCTAAGAATAAGATATAAATAAAGATAAATAAAGATTTTTCACCTAACACCATTAATTCAACCTTCTAGAACATTTTCACATCGTCATGTTGTTTTTCGTACGTACACGACTTTTCCGACGTTTACTACGGCAAACCTGAACTGAACCCTTGCTCTGCCGCTAGCTGATTACAACCGTTTTAATTAAAGTAGATACTTTTGAAGGAACATTATAGATTTTGGCGTGATTTCTGTACATTTTCAAGTAATTTAATTCTTAACCATCACGAGGGCACTAGTGTTTCAAANATAGATTTTGGCGTGATTTCTGTACATTTTCAAGTAATTTAATTCTTAACCATCACGAGGGCACTAGTGTTTCAAAGGCCACTACACTAAGCAAAAATATTTCAATAATATGGTGAATATTTGATGAGCCACAAATAATCTGCTAATTTATATTGCCTTCTGGATGAATTATTTTGTTTTTCTGGGAAAAGTCAAGTTATTCTGAGCTCAATTAAACCTCCAGATATTTTTTTACACAGTCGCCCATTGTTGACATTTCATGGTAGCAGCAGGTTTTTCTCCTTGTGTTCCTGTTTGTGTATGTGTATATTCTGTCCCAAACATTTTTACCACTAGACTGTCGTGTTGCTGGGTGTACGAATGGTACACTTTACTTAAGAGTGGTAAGATCAAGTGTGTGTGTGTANCACTAGACTGTCGTGTTGCTGGGTGTACGAATGGTACACTTTACTTAAGAGTGGTAAGATCAAGTGTGTGTGTGTATTCCTACGTGCATTCTCGTCGGGGTCGGGCAAAAGTAACTCGTCAGATTGCCTTCAGTTGTTACTAAGAGGATTATAATTTCCAGTTCTCACACTGTTTTGTTTTATCAAGGAGTTAAAGGGGTAGTAATACNTTCTCACACTGTTTTGTTTTATCAAGGAGTTAAAGGGGTAGTAATACTGATTTTCAATAATCACATCAATTTAGTACTCAGTTTGAAGGATCGTGACTGCGCAGCTACGGTTGGCACTCTACCCAGAAAATTCGTTACACGTACTACAGCTGTCGCAACCTCATCCTCATATACACAGAGGTGAGCAGAAATTCTTTCTTCCTCAGTTTACTATTATTTTGCATTACGTTTAGTGTATCACATTGTTGTATTCTGTTGTGTGCAGTGTGTACGAGTCAGTCGCAGTAGTCGTCACGCTTTTACGTTACATATTACATATTTTACAGTGTTGTATTATAGATTCCTGGTTCCATCTCTAATGGTATATCTGTCGACAAGATGTCAAGACACACCTACCAACTAAGCTTTGAAGAACATCAAAATTATTTGCATTAATGTAGAGAATAGTAGGCTCATGAGTTATATCCGTAAGTTCACGTTGCCATGGTTGCTAAACATGGCTCCGTCGATGAAAATAACTCGCTGGAGAAATTGTCTGTTGTCCCACATTTTCAAAAGAATAGCACAACAAAATTCCACCCTCCTCGCATAATCACGCTCATCTAATTGCTGATGAAGTGATGCGTGGCATGGATTATATATGTACCGTTGTAAAATGCGAACAATACTTGCCTGCTTATTCGAGCCACTTGCAAGTTCCGCTGTGCTCACGTGTGGATTGTGAGCAACTTCCGCCAGAATGTCGCTTGCCTGCGTTTCCCCTGTTGATGGTCTGCGTCTGTTTCTTGCCAGACTATTCCAGTTCCCGCCTACCAATAGTTTCTTGCAAAGTCTCAACAGTGTCATTTGCGACGGACACTGTCGTAACGGATACACCTCTGCATATAATGCTACCGCTGCCGTCGCATTTCGTTTACGTTCACCTTAAATCAGAAGCATATCAAGTTTTTCCTCGTTGATATATTCCTTTAGCTTCACCAGAACTCACAAATACGGTATCACGGTCGCGTGCGTTCGATACCTGTGTTACTGTAGCACTAGCGCGGGCGTCACCTGTGTAGGAACACTCCGCAGGACATCCCAGCGGATGATGCAATCTACCCCGCTACAGCTACAGCCAAATGCATACACCTATGAACACCCACCTATATCTCAAAAAGTGCTCTTCGGATTTTCAAAATAATCACTTCACTGAACTTGCGGCTTAATAACATGTTATTCTATTGGAAGAAATGGGTATATTCTCATTTAAAAAACCAAAGTTGATATCGACATCTTAGTACTTAATTACATCTCTGAACAGACATAGACGGTATCTTATGAGCCCCATATTGCCATTTCCGAATTCAAAACCAAAATTTCAATACCTTCAGTTGTTCGGAAGATATTTGGGGGGAACATATTAGCTGAATAATCGTGCATATATACACACACAAACATACACACAATTCTGAATGTTTTTTGATTTTTTGCTTGTGACCATGATTTTTTTCGAACTACCGCCCTATTAGCTTGCAGAGTGTACTCTCAAAGATGTTTAAGAAAGTTATNTGTGACCATGATTTTTTTCGAACTACCGCCCTATTAGCTTGCAGAGTGTACTCTCAAAGATGTTTAAGAAAGTTATACTCAACAGACTTTAAAAACACATTTCGGCCGTACATTTAATACCAAATGAACAGTTTTATTTTAAACAGAAACATTCCACGACCCATCAGCTTGTGAGATTAACTGAGTACGTAACTCAGACTCTCACTCTTGGGAGGAGTCAGTCTTGGGAGTCAGTCAGTCTTGGGAGGAGTCAGTCTTGGGAGTCAGTCAGTCTTGGGAGGAGTCAGTCTTGGGAGTCAGTCAGTCTTGGGAGGGGTCAGTCTTGGGAGTCAGTCAGTCTTGGGAGTCAGTCTTGGAAGGAGTCAGTCTTGGGAGGAGTCAGTCTTGGGAGGAGTCAGTATTGGGAGTCAGTCTTGGAGTCAGTCTTGAGAGTCAGTCTTGGGAGGAGTCAGTATTGGGAGTCAGTCTTGGAGTCAGTCTTGGGAGGAGTTAGTCTTGGAAGGAGTCAGTCTTGGGAGGAGTCAGTCTTGGGAGTCAGTCTTGGGAGGAGTCAGTCTTGGGAGGAGTCAATCTTGGAAGGAGTCAGTCTTGGAAGGAGTCAATCGCTGGCCAGTATGGTTAATCTGTACAGTTGGTTGGTCATTTGTTTGTCTGGTTGGCTGGTATGGTTGGTCGGTTGGACTGGTCGGCTGGTATAACCCATTGGTTTGGTCAGCTGTGGGTAAAATATTTTGTGAAGTTTTACCGAAGTTTAGCGAAAATTTGTTAAGTTTTTTTCGAAGTTTTGCGAAATTTTGTGAAACTTGAGTTCCCCGCTTTGTTTCTCTTTCCTATCAGTACTTTACATCCTCTTTGATTTCGTCAAGAAGTGGGAACAATGAGGGTGAAGTGAGGTGAGTATGGAGCAGCGCCGGAATGAAACGAGAGATCCCCGAGGAAACACGCCGACCAGCGGCACCGTGCAAAATTTCGGGAGCGACCCCGCCTGTAATCGAACCCGGTTCGCCTAGGTGGGAGGTGAGTAGTCTGACTACTGCATCACCGCAAAAAAAATTATGTATTTTAAGAATGTTTTAATGTAAGAAAACATAGGTTTTCATTATGGAAGCAGTGCTTTTACAGTTTTGTTATTTCCTTTATTTCATTAGCTGTTGTTTTTATCCACTGGATTATATATTTATACTGAATCTTATTACTATCTTAGGTTTCCTCCAATAACTGGTAATATTTGTTTTCGTCATCCAGAAGATAATTTTCAGAAGAAGAAGACCTTTTTTTACTACGGAAAATGTGTTATGTGAATTCTTTCACAGTGCACACTTTACAAAAAAATGGTGCTGAAAGGTGACCATAAAAAGAAGTGAACAAATGGAATAACATTGTCATGTCGGAACTATTTTTTTCCCGACGAAACTATTATTTAAAATTGTGATTGTGAGTACAGTAACCGATCATTTCCCATGCAACAGGTGAAAGGAGAAGTATCTGCAATAATTGTTTTGTATTTGCATCACACTATCTATATTGAAGACGCAGTTACCAACGCGGGGGAAGTCTGTATCAGCTGCGCAGTGCTCGTAGAAGGAACAGCCAGCAGAATTCCGCGCCCTCTGCCGTCATTACCATTCCGCACACAAATCATAAAGTCACGCCGATAAATTTGAATTAGCTGCCTTTGCAGGAAGAGCAAAGAAAGCGTAATGCGCGGAGGTGATCATTCTATTCAGTTCCATTTCGCAGACCGCATATTATGCCCGATTCCAAAACCCTTCGCCGGGAGAGACGAGAGTTTTAATAAGACATCGACTATGCTCACGTCTTTACTCCCCCGGCATTCATTATAGATGCGCGGGGGAGAAGGGAAAAGTCTAACTCGTTCTCCTCTTGCGAGACCTGGCTGCAATCTCATTGTGATTCCGCTTTGAATTTTAACACTTTTCATACCTCCTTGGTTCCCTCCTGCCCCTGGGGATTCCCTTCTCTTCGTCGTGCACTTTGTTATCGTCTTCCTTCCGCTTGTCGCCTCCCCAGCCCACCTCGCCCACCCCAGGGTGAAAGATTTCCACATTTCCATTACCCTGGAGAGTCGGCGGGTAGCACCGCCAGGCGCCTCGTAAATTAAATTCAGCGATTGAAGGATCCTCGTCGCTGACGAACACAACTCGAAAGAACTATGCCTGTCGCCTAGCTCCCGACGTCGCCAACAATGAATAGTACATGAAGACAACTGTGTCAACAATGTGCTCGATTATAAGCAATCAAGATCATGCGATAAATAGTTATGGCAACCCCAACTTCGCAGCACTGATGATGTTAAGNATCCTCGTCGCTGACGAACACAACTCGAAAGAACTATGCCTGTCGCCTAGCTCCCGACGTCGCCAACAATGAATAGTACATGAAGACAACTGTGTCAACAATGTGCTCGATTATAAGCAATCAAGATCATGCGATAAATAGTTATGGCAACCCCAACTTCGCAGCACTGATGATGTTGTGTGCTGTAACAACTGCAGCATCTCATCGCCGTAACATTCCCCAAGAAACTCTTTCAATAAATGTGATGACCAGGGTGCATTTGTTTGAGTTAATGGCATTTTAAATCATGTTTTCATTCCGATTGTTAATCAAACCATTTAAAAGAAATCGTATGTGTAATTCCAAATTTATGTTCCACGAAAAAATTGTTTACGAAATATCTCCAGTAAATGGGTGGAAAATGCAAATTAGTTCACATTCAGATGGTGATAAAGTAGATATTAAATTAGAACAATTGTTAATAGCAGCAGCTGCTTTGTCAGCTGCTGCTATTAATTCCGTGGAAGGAATTATTTTCCACTTTCGACTTCGTTCATTCAACAATAAAAAATTCAAGTGCAAAAACTGCCAAATTTATATTTTTTTAGTTTTAAGTAATATAAGCAAAGAAACTTTTCTTTCAGTTCTTGAATATTTAAAATAAGAACAGTCATTACAATTGTTAGGGCAAAGGAACTCAGTACTACTTTATCAAACGTGCAAAGATATGATATGGAATTTTGGAATTTCAATTTAAATTATGCTTTTAAAACTGATTTATGAACTATTTTATGTTTTTAATATGACATGCGATGCATTACTGATAATACTCTTAACTGACATTTGTTTAATGAAGAGCCTTACAAAAATTATAACTTGCTTTTATTAAAAATATTTTTAACACAGTTACTGTCAGAAATTTATGTGAACACAAGTGACTGTATTTAGTACATCATTTCTTATTTGCTGAGGTTTAATGTACCAGGCAACAACCAGAGCCAATAAATAGGTAAAAAAAAACCGTAAACAAAAATAGGTATACACATTTTGCAAGATAATATTAAACGTGTATAGCATAAAGTTATATANAGGGCAAAGGAACTCAGTACTACTTTATCAAACGTGCAAAGATATGATATGGAATTTTGGAATTTCAATTTAAATCATGCTTTTAAAACTGATTTATGAACTATTTTATGTTTTTAATATGACATGCGATGCATTACTGATAATACTCTTAACTGACATTTGTTTAATGAAGAGCCTTACAAAAGTTATAACTTGCTTTTATTAAAAATATTTTTAACAAAGTTACTGTCAGAAATTTATGTGAACACAAGTGACTGTATTTAGTACATCATTTCTTATTTGCTGAGGTTTAATGTACCAGGCAACAACCAGAGCCAATAAATAGGTAAAAAAAACCGTAAACAAAAATAGGTATACACATTTTGCAAGATAATATTAAACGTGTATAGCATAAAGTTATATATCAACTCTGTTGGCGCAGTTTCTGTGGAAAAGAATGCTATTACTTCATTAGAAAGTAGATGTAAAAAATCACAATTCTCGGAATAAGGAAACTAGTGGTAAGTAAAATTTTGATTAATTTACAAATAATTCCCATTAAAAAAAATGGTCGCGTCTACTTATGTACGCACGTTAGAAGTTATACTTCTTTGGCGTGACTAAAATACAATTTTATTACGTATGCAAATAATTTATGTAAGTAGGAAAAAAATAAAATGACCGAAGGAAGATATTAAATACAATTAATAAAGGTTTGACTAGAAAACATAATTAAATTAAAATAATATTTATTTTTATACATTTTAAAAAATATTAAAATATTCAGTGTTATATAAAATTGAGTCAAATATATTTAAATAAAATTAATCTATTTCCATTGGTTCTTCTGATGGTAATTACTAATATAAATGAAATGCTTTTCAATTTTATTATTACATGAACTGATTTTCTGTCGGTTTTAAATATAACCACGTGCAATGACGTGTAAACTTAGTCAGTATAACAAATATGCACATTTAATTTCCTTTGACAGCCAACTTCATACTGTCGAATTTCGTTACACTGTGCGCGCGCAACTTCCGTTGCACACTAAAATTTTACCCTCAACGTGCCAAAAGAAGTATAACTTAATAAAATAATACTTACAAAAATTTACCTCAGGTACTCGATAGCTAGACGATACGCGCATGCGCGTTGGGCCATACCTCTACCACGTTCACTGTAGAATTTCGTTACACTGTGCGCGCGCAACTTCCGTTGCACACTAAAATTTTACCCTCAACGTGCCAAAAGAAGTATAACTTAATAAAATAATACTTACAAAAATTTACCTCAGGTACTCGATAGCTAGACGATACGCGCATGCGCGTTGGGCCATACCTCTACCACGTTCACTGTAGAATTTCGTTACACTGTGCGCGCGCAACTATACGCGCATGCGCGTTGGGTTACACCCCTACCACGTTCACTGTCGAATTACGTTACACTGTGCGCGCGCAACTTCCGTTGCACACTAAACTTTTACCCTCAACGTGACAAAATAAGTATAACTTCTAAAACATATGAAAGTTTAAATTTTCTAAAGATAATTATTGTCTGGTGATACATACTATATGCTTTATTACTTGTGCTTAAATAATTTTAATTGAATTCGTATTTAGATGTTTATTATAAGACAGACTCCTTAAGTTAGTAGGATCGTAAACCATATAATCATTTTTTTTNAATTCGTATTTAGATGTTTATTATAAGACAGACTCCTTAAGTTAGTAGGATCGTAAACCATATAATCATTTTTTTTCTCTTTTTTCAGTAATTTTGATGATTGTGTATTGAATTATTTTACTTTAAATTTTGAAGTTAAGTTAATNTTTTTTTCTCTTTTTTCAGTAATTTTGATGATTGTGTATTGAATTATTTTACTTTAAATTTTGAAGTTAAGTTAATACAACTGAGTGACCTGGACTGATTTTGAGAAAAAGAAATGATGTTAGTAAAACTCGAAACGCTGTACTATTTTCTACAAGCTGCGAACTGAACTACCGTCGTTATGAAAATTTTCTTCATAAGAAAAACGGCGTTAGACTTTTGCATTTTGCGGTTATATAAATTCATTATTTTATTCGATCAGTATCATATTTTCCCCATTATAGCTAATTAAGAATTATTTCTTACTTAAAAGTTATTTTCATTTGGGTTCATTAAAAGCTATTACACAAAATGTTTTTCGTGAACAGGAATTAATTGGTATTTTTAGGAAACGTTATATATTTTATATGCAGCCTGAAGTGTAGGACATTAACAACCAAATTTAAGTGAATGTTTGCTGTCTTGATTTAAGTGTGTTCGGCTATTTGGTATCCTGTACTTATTTATATGATGTTAATATGTTGGCGGTAACTGAATTCTATGCTTCTGCACGTTAACCCGGATGGTAACTCCCGGATTTTTGCATGTGCCGGNTATGTTGGCGGTAACTGAATTCTATGCTTCTGCACGTTAACCCGGATGGTAACTCCCGGATTTTTGCATGTGCCGGACAATGTAAATGGTTGGTGTGTTTTCTCGGAGGTCTCCCGTTTCGTCCGTCCTTGCATTTCGGCGCTGCTCCATATCCACCTCACTTCATCGTCATCGGCTCTCAATAACTCGCTGTTGGGAGCCTCCCAAACCTCTCCACTCCTAACAATTAGCCTACCTGCAAAAGTATAATTTGGTTTTGATGTAGAAGTTTGCACTATCTTATCTATTGCTTGGCTCGTCTGCTTTGTGGTTGAAGCAGCGTCGTGTCTGCTGGGATCGTCCTGCTTAGACAGGTAGGAGCACCGTGACCTGTGCTTCATCCCCTAAGCGATATTTAATGACGAGCGGCCCGGTTNCCTGCTTAGACAGGTAGGAGCACCGTGACCTGTGCTTCATCCCCTAAGCGATATTTAATGACGAGCGGCCCGGTTAGTACTTGGTTCCATACCAGGGGAACCTCATCCAATAAAGCCGCGGATGATTATGCAACTCACGCAATTCCCTCGGTCATCTCTGGCTTGAGATTACCGAAGACTCAACTTCGACGAGATTTGGCAGACTTGCGAGTTTACTGCACGTCTAACAGCAAAACGTTATTTACAGCATCGGCATACGCCTTCAATAATTAATCTTCATAACAAAATTACAGACAAANTCTAACAGCAAAACGTTATTTACAGCATCGGCATACGCCTTCAATAATTAATCTTCATAACAAAATTACAGACAAAAATGTTAGTTAAGGAATTGCTTTAGATGAGAGATAGATGACTGGTTTTTAAACGCCTTCAATGGTAAGCACTTTCATATTTTACTAGCTTTTACCCGTGGCTTCGCTCGCGTGGTTATAGTAACAAACTTATAGGGAGAAATAACGGTATTTGTTAGTAGACAGATACTGATCATAAACACAGAACAGAGCACTATTTTAGGACGCTACTGTACACGATGTTGTAAGTCTTTCCATCTGGCGTTAAGATGTGGAGATTTTGGGCATTGGGCACACGCGAACATGCGACATAGAGCTGGCCATGAGAGAAGCACGGTTTTTCCAAGTGCATCCCCGCTACCTGTAATGTTTGCCCTTGCGCTTTGTTTATTGTAATAGCAAAACTAAGCTTGAGAGGGAATTGCAACCTTTTGAATTGGAACGGGAGGTCTGTGGGGATTATAGGGATTCGGGGGATGATTACGTTCTCGCCCTTTCCTACTCCTGTCAGAATAGTGGCACCAATTATGTTCTGCCCAAGTTGTGTGACGCGAAGCCTCATCCCGTTACATAATCGCGGCGCATCTAAATTTCGCATAAGCATGACCGGAACGCCTAATTTTAATTGGAGCTTATGTGGGGGCACATCTGACAACTCTAGAGAATTCAGGAACTCTACAGGATANGAACGCCTAATTTTAATTGGAGCTTATGTGGGGGCACATCTGACAACTCTAGAGAATTCAGGAACTCTACAGGATGTGAAGTGCTCTGTTCTGTGTCCATGACTGTGTCTACTAACAAATACTCCGTTGTTTCTCCTTGTACCTCTTTCAAAATGTTAGTATTAATTTTATTAACGATGTCATTTTTTGGNGAACGCCTAATTTTAATTGGAGCTTATGTGGGGGCACATCTGACAACTCTAGAGAATTCAGGAACTCTACAGGATATGAAGTGCTCTGTTCTGTGTCTATGACTGTGTCTACTGACAAATACTCCGTTGTTTCTCCTTGTACCTCTTTCAAAATGCTAGTATTAATTTTATTAACGGTGTCATTTTTTGGTGCCAGAATTGCTCTTTTACATAGCCACTGGTCGTAATTTACATTTCTTTGTAGAGCTGGGTAAACGCTAGTAATCAGTCCTGTATCACTCTGCACCGAATTACTAAAATCCCCCGTTAGTGGCACAAAGCCCTCGGCATCTGTTTCTAACCACCTATCTCCAATTTTCAATAGTGCATCAGCATAATGTCCTGTATCAACGTCATTGTAGAGGTGCACTCTCATATTTGTCGTCAAGCTGAATTTATTGACATTTGCCCATAAGCTTGACGACTTGAGACAGGCTTTGATTTCATCTGCAGGTGTGCCCCTCTGAATCACTGGTAGAGTTTGACGGAAGTCACCAGCCAGCAATACAACCATTCCTCCCATAGTGTTTCTATTATTTCGTATATCCTGTAGAGTTCGGTTTAGGGCCTCTATCGCTTTTTTGTGTGACATTGTGCTTTCGTCCCACACTAACAACTTACATTGACGCAGCATTGTATCCCGAGCGCTATTTTTACTAAAATTGCAGATGGGTGACTCTTCCTGAGCAAGATTCAGTGGCAACTTTAACATGGAATGCGCGGTACGGCCCCCGCTCAGTAGTGTGGCGGCTATGCCGGAGGAAGCCATGGCTACAGCAATTTCTTTGTCTTTTCTTTTATGAGACAGAAATAAAATTTAACAAAAATGTTTTTCCCGTTCAACCAGGGACATCTAGAAAGAAGAGTGCACCATTCCCTGACTCCACTTGACGTAACACTTGGTCAAATACGTGTCTTTGTTCTGGTAATAACCGGGGCACCATTTCGGTCACTTGCTTCTGCAATGCCGGGACATCATACGTATTTTAACTCTCGAACAATTTCGTCACTTAAGTCACTTGCGTCTGATCGTGGAGGGCTAACCATTCCGAATTCGCTTAATTTTTTCCCCACGATTGCCATTATTTTATCTTCAATTTTTGCAAGGGCTTCGTTATAAATGTATTAATATGTGTGTCTGCTGTAGCCATTGCAAAATATCTTCCGCCATGTACTGTTTGTACTTATCACACGACTGTTGGGGATTGCTAAGCCCGCAAGATGATATGAGGGTTGCATATAGTTCCCTGGTTTTGACTGGTGACCGGCACTGCACGGCTTCCTCCATGGTTTCGTCCCAATGAGTATCATTCTCTAACAGACGCAGAGCTTCACAAGCCTCTCTATACGTTGCGCATTCCTGACCATTGACAGCTTTAAGGTCTCTATGACTTGTACGTGATGCAGCAGCATACGCAAACAGAAACATTCAAAATTTGTTACATGGACGGAGTACACACGGCCGAGGGCATCTGATTATTAACTCCAGGCCAATTTTCAACAGGCGTGGCTTGAACGTGGCGTTTCCACTCCTTTCTTGAAGTGTTCCAAATGTAGTAACGGGGGACTTCGGCATACAACAAAGTTTTTTGCGAAAGAATCGGTCTGACAAAGCTGGAAAAGGCTGTTAGTGTGGTCTTGGGCGGTGATGAGACCCTTTCATTTAAGTTGTTCTCATTAAAGTACACGCGCTCCCCGTTTTCCAAGTGCAGGACAAGATGAGTAACAGTTGGATGTCTCTCATGTAAGGGGAAACCAAGGAGCCACCACGCTGCCTCGTTGCTACTGACATAACGCCCTGCTTGAAAGGTCTGGACTTCATTAACTGGCTGCACCTCACCTTCATTTCTGAGATTGAATATCGCCTGATCATTTCCATTATTTATATACTTGCATATATATTTAATAGCGCGGACAGAGCTGCAAGCTTTTACATTAATGTGAGCATTAAACATTTTATATATAATGGGCGAATATGGCACAATCCAGCTATTGTCTAAGGTTACGACGCCCTGCTGAGAACCTTGACAGTGACTTTCCAACCACCATATTTTGGTGCTCTGCGACTGTATAATGGGTAGCCTTTGTCATTGTGCACTGTTTCTGTCAGTAGCGTTCGTGGATATTTTTTTGTACATTTCCCACCTTTCATGGAAGGCGATGCTGGGTTATGCACGCCACATGGACCGTGAACCATGTTTCGGACTATGATGTCGTACAAATCTTTATCTTGTGCTGGATCCGGAATTTCAGCGCTTATTAAGTCGTCTATTTGGTTGAGGTGCAGCTCCTCGTTGGACCATATTAGGATGTGCACATGTGGTAAACTTCGTTTTTGCCACTCAGTGGAATACATGTAGCACTGTACGTCTCCGAATATTTTGCCTTTGGTAATAACATTCATTATATTTTGTACTTTTAAACGAAAGACTCTGACAACTAAATCGTGTCTGTCAGTAGCTTTTTGTCTGGGCATTAGCTCCTCCGTAATTTCTTTCCATGAGGGATTGCAAGTGAAAGTGTACATAGACGAATGCATCCTGGGTGTATTCGTGCAGGTAGCAGGAGCTGTTGACGAATGTAAACGGAAGAATAACAATTTTACCTAAATCACTTGGGTTTACATTAACATCGCTATTAATAGCATCTTGCAGATGTGTGTAATTCTCAACTCNTAGCTTTTTGTCTGGGCATTAGCTCCTCCGTAATTTCTTTCCATGAGGGATTGCAAGTGAAAGTGACAAAAAGATCGGGTCTACCGTAACTGCGTACATAGACGAATGCATCCTGGGTGTATTCGTGCAGGTAGCAGGAGCTGTTGACGAATGTAAACGGAAGAGTAACCATTTTACCTAAATCACTTGGGTTTACATTAACATCGCTATTAATAGCATCTTGCAGATGTGTGTAATTCTCAACTCGCTGCTTTTTTATATTTAAAGAGAAGTAGCGGAGCGTTCGCTTTCTACTTCGATATACATGCCGACTAGAAATTGATGAAAAAGTTGTCTGCACTGCGCGAAGAGGTTGAAATCATTCTCTCGCAACATCATGCGATACGCATAAAAATCCACACACGAAACGTTTTTGTTCGGAACAGGCTGTTTTGTTATAGGATTAATGAGTAGTAGTAGCCGTAAATAGGGCATTCCAGGACACCTGGCGCTGGCGCCGGGCCGAGCCGGTAGCGTCTTCCGCGTCAGCCGATGACGTCATCACGGAATTTGCCTGCTCTCGCGCTAGGTGCGCGGCGGTAGGTACGCAAAGCTCTCGTCTCTGATTGGCTATGCGAGGCTCTCAAAATGTCATCGTCTCTGATTGGATTCGCGAGGCCCTCCAATTTTTTTTTTAATTTTAAAAATTTTTAAGTTTAAAATTTATATAAAGTCGGAGAGCCGTCGTGGGGACTGAGGCTACGTTGCGCATTAAAGTTAATTTTAGTCTCAAAATTAATTTTTGAATTTTAGTGTTATTTTCAAATTAATGTTCCCCCCCCCCCTTCAAATTACGTCACAGAGGCTCTCAAAGGAAGGTGAATCTGGCTGACTATAGGATGCTGACAATGTTAAAGGTGCCTTGGGTTTGTTAACGTCTCGGTACTTAAAAAAAAAGTAAGATATTTTTTTTTACAAAATTCTACATAATGTATCATAAATCTGAGAGTGGCGCTGCATGACCTCTGCTTCTAATGGAGGTGAAAGATACCTATCGACGCAACATGCTGCTCCTGGCTGGCTGGTTGGCTCGCATTAACAGTCCGGTGTTCGAGGCTGCATGCTGGCTGCACGTCCGGTGTTCGACGTCTGACTGCACGTCCGGTGTTCGACGTCTGACTGCACATCCTGTGTTCGATGCTGCTCCTGGCTGCACGACCACAGCTGCATGCTACATTCAGGCCCAATGCGAACTTATAAGCATAGTTGATCATAAATCCCTAACCGTTTAAGGTACAACCATTAAATTCATAACATAGGCATCGCCCCTGGTAAGGAAAAATTAACAAATGGTCATTTAAGCCCTATGCGAACTTATAAGCATTGTTGACTGTAATTCCCGAACCGTTTAAGGTACAACTGGCAAATTCATAACAAAGACATCGGTCATTTAAGCCATATGCGAACTTATAAGCATAGTTGATCATAATTTCCAACCAGTTTAAGATATAGGCGTCAAATTTGTAACATACACACCACCCCCAACATCGAAAATTATCACAGAGTCATTTAGGCCCTATGCAAACTTATAAGCATAGTTGGTTGTAATTCCCGAACCGTTTAAGGTAAAACCATCAAATTCATAACATAGGCATCGCCTCCGACAAGGAATATTAACACATGGTCATTTAAGCCCTTTGCGAACTTATAAGAATAGTTGGTCGTAATTTTCAACCCGTTTAAGATGTAGCCATCAAATTGTAACATACACATAACCCCCGACATCGAAAATTATCAAAGTAATTTAGGCCCTATGCGAACTTATAAGCATAGTTGTCGTAATTCCCGAACCGTTTAAGGTACAACAGTCAAATACATAACATAGACATCGCCCCCTGGCAAGGAAAATTAGCATATGGTCATTTAAGCCATATGTTAACTGGGTGACGTCAGGAGGTCGACATTGTGTGACTAGGGTGACAGTCGGCGTCGTGCAGCCGGACCTGGGTGACGGCAAGCGGGCTCAGGATCGTGAGGCTAGACCTGGGCTACAGCGAGTGGGGTCGACGTCGTGCGGCCGGACCTGGGTGATGGCGAGCGGGGTCGGCTTCATGCGGCTGAACCTCGTTGAAAAAAATTAGTAACTCTGGTCCCACCCAAATGATTAACAACAACAGGACCAGGAGGGTTAGCTCAGAGTCTTCCCAACCATACACAATGATAAAGGAGCCTAAAATGTTACGCAAGGCTCTCAAAAATGTCTCAACACTGTTGAAGCTGGTAGTCAATCCTAAAGGATGCTACCATACACAATGATAAAGGAGCCTAACACATTACTCAAGGCTCTCAAAAAGTGTCTCATGATCGGCAGCCTATCGTAAAGAACGATACCGTGCACAACGATAAAGGAGCCTAACATGCTATGAGAGGCTCTTGAAAGTATCTCGGAGACTGCGTCGAAGCACGTGGCGTAATATAAAGGATGCTGCCGAACACTTCAACGACTCGCACGGCCTAACATAAAGGAGGATGCGAAACACTACGACGAAGCGTACATCATAACATAAAGGATGCTGCCGAACACTTCAACAATGCACAAGGCATAANTACATCATAACATAAAGGATGCTGCCGAACACTTCAACAATGCACAAGGCATAAAATAAAGAACGTCGCCGTGATGCTTGACAAAACATAAAGAACATCGCAGTGACTCGAGGCATAACATGAAGGAACATAAAGAACGTCACCGTACACTTTAACGATGCGCGCAGCCTAACCTAAAGGTCGCTGCAGTGCACTTCAACAATAAGCATAGCATAACATAAATGTTGGCACCGAACACTTCAACGACATGCGCAGCCTAACATAAGGGTTGACTGCGAACACTACGACGAAGCGCGAGGCATAACATAAAGGATGCTGTAGTACACTTCAACGATGCGTACAGTCTAACATAAAGAATGCTGCCGAACACTGCGACGAAGCGCGAGGCATACCATAAAGGATGCAGCAGTACACTTCAACGATGCATACAGCCTAACATAAAGAATGCTGCCGAACACTGCGACGAAGCGCGAGGCATAACATAAAGGATGCTGCAGTACACTTCAACGATGCGTACAGCCTAACATAAAGGTTGACTGCGAACACTACGACGAAGCGCGAGGCATAACATAAAGTATGCTGCAGTACACTTCAACGATGCGTACAGCCTAACATAAAGAATGCTGCCGAACACTGCGACGAAGCGCGAGGCATAACATAAAGGATGCTGCAGTACACTTCAACGATGCGTACAGCCTAACATAAAGAATGCTGCCGAACACTGCGACGAAGCGCGAGGCATAACATAAAGGATGCTGCAGTACACTTCAACGATGCGTACAGCCTAACATAAAGAATGCTGCCGAACACTGCGACGAAGCGCGAGGCATAACATAAAGGATGCTGCAGTACACTTCAACGATGTGTACAGCCAAACATAAAGAATGCTGCCGAACACTGCGATGAAGTGCGCAGCATAACATAAAGGATGCTGATGGACACTTGTATGCATGCACGCACACATATACACATATATACACAGGTTATCCCAGAGTCTTCCCAACCATACACAATGATAAAGGAGCCTAACACGTTAAGCGAGGCTCTCAAAAATGTATCGGCACTGTTGAAGCTGGTAGCCTATCCTAAAGGATGCTAACATACACAACGATAAAGGAGCCTAATATGGTATGCGAGGCTCTCGAAAGTGTCTCTGCACTGGTGAAGCTATCCGCCTATCATAAAGGATGCTACCATACACAACGATAAAGGAACCTAACATGTTACGCAAGGCTCACGAAAGCGACTCGTCATCGGCAGCAAATCGTAAAGAACGCTGCCGCGCACAACGATATAGGAGCCTAACATGTTATGTGAGTCTCTCATAAGTGTCTCGTCATCGGCAGTCTATCATAAATAACACTACTGCGCACAATGATAAAGGAGCCTAACATATTATGCGAGGCTCACACACAACGATAAAGGGACCTAACATGTTATGCGAGACTCTCGAAAGAGTCTCGGACGAAGCTGGTAGCCTATCATAAAGAACGTTACCTTACACAACGATAAAGTAGCCTAACATATTACGCGAGGCTCTAGAAAGTGTCTCGTCGCAGAAGAAGTTGTTAGGTTATTATAAAGGACGCTACCACACACTCTATAACCATTAGTCACGCAAGAGAGTCACACAGCTACATGCTAATGTGAACAGATATAAAAAAATAATTATAAAACAAATAGTTATATACATTTAACAATCTATATATATTGTGACGTATTACACGAGCAACGTACACAGTACAGTATGTTAGGCGAAGAAATTTCAGTTGTAAAGTATGTGAACAATAAAGTCAACACAACTATACACTGATTCAAACTGATATAAAAAAAATGAAAAGGAAAAATACAAGCATGCATTATATAAAAAGAATGTCATTCCGTTGTCGAGCATGGTGGAGGAAAGCAGATCGTTACTATATATACAAATATGATACNTATAAAACAAATAGTTATATACATTTAACAATCTATATATATTGTGACGTATTACACGAGCAACGTACACAGTACGGTATGTTAGGCGAAGAAATTTCAGTTGTAAAGTATGTGAACAATAAAGTCAACACAACTATACACTGATTCAAACTGATATAAAAAAAATGAAAAGGAAAAATACAAGCACGCATCATATAAAAAGAATGTCATTCCGTTGTCGAGCATGGTGGAGGAAAGCAGATCGTTACTATATATACAAATATGATACNATATAAAAAGAATGTCATTCCGTTGTCGAGCATGGTGGAGGAAAGCAGATCGTTACTATATATACAAATATGATACATACATGAGACACATAGTTGCGGTAACTGTAAAAAACGTCAGCTGACGATGTGAGCACGATGCAAAGGTCAATCCAGTCTAATAAATTGAACAATATTTGAATATTCCTAAACAAAAAAACCAAAAAGAGAAGCGAATCAAAGGAAACAAAAAGCAAATGCAGTCAATTGAAACTATTTGAATGCCATCTATTGTACATTTTTAAAACTACAATTGGTATATCGTTTAACATAGAATGATTAAAGGAAATTACATATTGAGTAAACTTCGTTCTTAAATTAAGGGTGGAAACAATAAATATATACACTTGCTCCGTCTAGCAGGAGACATCGGAAATAAATATGGTGGTGTGCTCTAGGTGGTGACATCAGAAACAATGGTAAACAAGATAGCGGCCACCAGTGGTGCACTCTAGCATATGACAGTCCAACGAATTAGGAAACAAAGATGGCGACTACCAGTGGCGCACTCTAGCTATCGGCATCGGAAACAATGGTAAACTAGATGACCGAAAAATAAGTGACAAACGGAAAAAACAAAATGGCAATCGAATGGAAGTGAGTAATTAGGAAACAAGATAACGAACGAAGGTCAAAGCCATCAAGGTTAAATTCAATATGGTCGCCGTCGACCAGAACGACAGTGCAGGAGAAAGCATGCGGGGACTAGTGAAAGCGTGCGCGGGGGGTCAGTGACCCGGCCGATCTAGTCCCGTGGTCCCGGATCAGGCACCAGTTGTCCCGAAACCGACTAAACATTACTAATTACATTTGGCTTAATACATAATGTTATGTTGTGATACGAAATAGTAGATTGGAAAAAATAATATGGCATTGAAAGAAAATCACTTTTCAAAAACGAATAAAACAAGCTACAGTAATTTTAATTTACATAATTTTTGGTGCCTATATTAAATTGAACAAAATTAATACGTTGCGCTACAACTTAAATATGTTTTCATGTAATTAGAACATAATTCCTTGGAAATTTAAAATGCGGTTCACCCGTATTTCTATTTTAGTATTTGAAATTAAATTTAATGTAAAAATAATTAAAGGTTAAACCATCACGTCAGAGTAACCAAGTGTCGGATTTCAAAGAAACTGCCAACATGTCATGCCTGAGACTTCAATAAACAGTTAAGCAGAAATTGGACTTTATGTCAAAATATACATATTTTTTAATTTGTACCAATCAAGATTTTCAGTTAAGTCTCATATTTACGCTAAAGAAACACGAAGCATGTTATTTTTTAAATGATTTGGTTCTTTTATCAAGTTATCACCGATGTCATATTACGAAATTATACAGTAAATATCAAATATAGAGAAAGTTGGCTCTTTTAAAGTTAAAATGTATTCTTCTCGCCGCTTGACGGTGCCACGAGAGTACAGAAACGATCATAGAGAACAATCTTGTGTTAGGCCAAGAAACTAATTCCTAAAATATGTAAAGAGTCTCTATTGGCCTCCATATTTCTGTACTGCTATTTATATTCAGTGCTACCAACTAGTTAAGTTATTAAAAATACAAATAATTTGGGTTATAAACGTTTTTTTTCTTGAGGACTTGGAAGTTGACCGATAGTTTATTTAAAACTTAAGTGATTGCCTCGAAGGTAACAATTGACCTATACATACCTCTTAGGAATGCTTCCAATGAGAAACTTTTTATGGAGCTTTGATTTACGGCTGTTCACATTTTTAAAAAATGTTCCTGGAACTTTGAGTACGAGTAAATGTACAACATTCATTTCCTGTAAATCCGCTTTCGGAAAAAAATAATTTCGTTAAAGTTTGATTTTTTTTAAAAGAAAAGTGACACAAAAGACAATTCGTATAGGTGTTTTTAATCTCAAAGATATCTGCTATATTGTATCGAACGGTCTTTTGTAATTTTTCACAAGTGTTCTTTTATACTGCAGTGGAGACTTTCTATGTAATGCACTCACTTCTGTGACGAGATTGAACGTAGATGACATGAAAACAGACAGACTACATACACCGTCAGTCAACAGTTTTTAGTAGAGAAACATCGCTGTCAATATGGAGAGAGAAAAATGTTCTTACCTGTGGACGGTGACGTAGCTGATAGGAATGGGCGTGTGTATCACCCCCTCCTCTTTTTCTCTCTATTTTTCCATCCATGTCCCGTGATTCGACCGGAACCTGTTTGCTCCACATGTTTTATAACAGCACGCTGCGATTGGGCCAACCCAGAATTCTTAAACAAATTATCTGCTGGCAACGCTGCAAAGTTGGTTAAATATGTGAAGGATGGCCAGGCGGGATGGGCTTTTGCCCTAATGTGGACTGATTTCCCTGATAAAACAATGAAGGCCGTATATAAAATAACTAGGGGGCGGGGGGTTTCTGGGTTCAAACCCTCCCCTTAACCACTCAATGGTATTTTTTTACTTTCACAATTTAGTTACGAATAATTAATTTTGTCCTTTGAATGGACATAAGTGACAGATTATTGCATAATGAAATATTTTGAAACATGGTTTTAATGTACAGTACAGTAATTTATTCTCTTGAAAATGGGCTGGAACAAAATTACATATGCGCTACTGTAAAAAATATTAATTTCCCCCCACCCCTCTTTTTCGAAGTTATATCTACGGCCCTGAAACCAATGGGAAGAGAAAGAGTCCCAGCCCCCCCCCCCGGGACGTGCTAAAGAGGTTGCGCCACAAGTGACGCAAAACGGCGCGGCGTTCGACCCGCTGCCTTCAATCACCTCACCGGAGGGGTGATAGTATGACTTGCTTGGTATTAGCACATTTATATCACTTTTACCGACGTCATCGGAAGGCGGGTAGTTCGCTCGCGCTTGGACACAGAAGGACGAGGGGTGCCGATGACACTCGCGCTGCCTTACGCATGTGCTGAAGTTAGTCTTTTATTGTTACCTGCTGCCTCATTCAGCTGATTTTAATTTTTTTTCTGGTAACCGACTTAACTGTTGCCACGCTAGTTAAAGCATCATAATCCACAAAAAAAAATTTTTTTGAATCACTTCTTTGGGAAAAAAAAGAGCGTAAGTTCTGTTTTGCTCTAAAGTTTTCCCGATTAATATCAATGATCGTGTTTTTATGTTTACTGAAAAATGTACCTGAACCGGACATATTCTATTCACTGAGCAATTAAATAAGGAAGAAGCAAAACTACAGCAGCTAATAAAACTTCTTCAAAAACATTATGACGTTCTTACCCGAGTAGGAAAAGAGCATTATGTTACATAATGAAGAAAAATAAAAATTAAGACCGGAAAATTACAGACGCTTATGAACTGGGTTATTAAAACTATTCGCTTGAATCACTGGAAGAACAATAGCAGAAATTTAGTCTGTGAGAAACAACAAAAAAAAAACATAAATCCATCACTGAAGGTAGTGAAGAAATCTGTAGGATTCCATACGCCGTAATTTATGTCTCTCAAAATACTCGACCTACGACTTTGATATAGTTAAACTATTAGCTATCTTGTTTACACAAAAATAAATAATATAATAGGAGAAATTAAAATTTAAAAAACAATTTCCGAACACAAACATAACGACCTGCGTACTCGTGAATAATATTTACTCACTGAAGAAGTTCCAATAGTGGTAGCAATAAAGTAGCGGATTCACTGGTCTGCTGCTTCACAGTCTCGTCATAGACAGTAAAATGGTAGGAGTTGGAGAGACAAGTCGTGGATTTAAAACACAAAAAGGATACCTATGTGAAAATCTTGGGTCATTTGGACTAAAAATTACCTTACCGATTCTCTTTGATAGTAAAGCGATACAACACAGACATCTCCGAATAAAAAAAAATGCTAGTTGCTAAACATAAACAACCAATCCTATGTACGCTAGCTGTTAGTAACAAAATATTACACCAAGCTACAACATTAAAATATTTGGGAACATAAAATTTCCACTAAAGGAAACAGGATAGTTAAGGCTCAGACTCAATAAAAGCAATAGGAATTGTAGACTTCCTGAATAATTTTTTGTTGAAAAACAAATATATGAACAGAAAAGCCAATGTTAGAATATACAGGATGATACTAAAATCATGGGACAAACATTGAGGGGTGGTAGAGCTCACTAAAACAAACAATTATTGTATAGGAATATATTGACGGAAGTGACGCGTTGAGGCACAAACACAAAAACATTTCACATTAACGGAAACATAAAATGTTCATTAGCAGCATACGTAACGAGTGATTCCGTACAGAAAATGTTAAAACAGCTGCTGGAAATGCATCCACCAACAGTCAAGCATGCTTGGCGACCTCTACATATGGCGTGATTGGCTGACAATGGTGGCGTGCGTGAAATACCCGGCGTATTTGAATCTGTTCGCCAATCACTCCACCGACGCTGCCAAGCTTGCATTACTGTCGGTGGTAGCAATTTTGAGCAATTATTATAAACATTGCTGTAAAAAGGCATTTAGCGACGACGTTTTAAATAAACAATGTGTTGCATTTCATGTGTTATTTTTGTGTTTGTGCCTCAACGCGTCACTCCCGCCCATATATTCCTATACAATAATTGTTTGTTTTAGTGAGCTCTACCACCCCTCAATGTTTGTCCCATGATTTTAGAATCATCCTGTATAAAATACGTATATAGCCGATAATAACCAACGCGATGTAACTGGGGAAGAAAACCACAGTGCGTACAAAACCTACGATATGAATAGCAATACCTGTTGACATCACAGAACATGCCACCAGGGATCGAGTTATTACCGCGGTGGAGCGCAGAGTATGTGGGCACCTGGGTAAGACCAAAATGACGAGACTGGAATGACCATACTTTTAGAATGATTGACAACCGAATTGTGAAAATTGCTCGACTCGACTGTCACTGAGAGGACCGTTAAGGCGCTGGGAGAAATGTAGAACACCGACACCGCAGCAGACGTGACGTAGGCGGAAAGACAGCATTTTAAGCCTGTTTAGAGTATAAGANCGCAGCAGACGTGACGTAGGCGGAAAGACAGCATTTTAAGCCTGTTTAGAGTATAAGAGGATAGATAAGTAGGTAGGATCTCGTCAACAGCGAGATCATTAGAGATGGAGTAACTTGCTCAAAGAAGCACGAGCGGTTAAGGAATAGGCCATGGCGTGTACGAAGGAACCATTCCAGCATTCGTCTGGAGGGATGTCGAACATCTCTGTCGTATTCCTGAATAAGTAAGACTCCATCAGGTCGGCAAGCTGCTGAAATATGTACCAGTTTGTAGATAGGTTAGCGCACAGCAAGCATATTGCCCTTATAACCCATTCTGATCAGTGTACGCAGTTGGGCAAATTATGCTCAGGGAGGTTACTTTTTGGCCGGTACCGTACTAACCAAGGCTCAGAGCCCAATTATCTTCCACGTATAGGCGACTTATTCGTAGCCTGTGCTACTGCTCTATGATATGAATGGTTCATATTACTGTAGTNGCGGAAAGACAGCATTTTAAGCCTGTTTAGAGTATAAGAGGATAGATAAGTAGGTAGGATCTCGTCAACAGCGAGATCATTAGAGATGGAGTAACTTGCTCAAAGAAGCACGAACGGTTAAGGAATAGGCCGTGGCGTGTACGAAGGAACCATTCCAGCATTCGCCTGGAGGGATGTCGAAAATCTCTGTCGTATTCCTGAATAAGTAAGACTCCATCAGGTCGGCCAGCTGCTGAAATCTCTACCAGTTTGTAGATAGGTTAACGCACAGCAAGTATCGCCCTTATAACCCGTTCAGATCAGTGTACGCAGTTGGGCAAATAATGCGCAGGGAGGTTACTTTTTGGCCGGTACCGTACTCGCCAAGGCTCAGAGCCCAATTATCTTCCACGTAGAGGCGACTTATTCGTAGCCTGTGCTACTGCTCTATGTTATGAATGGATCATATTACTGTAATCGAACCCAATTCTTACATCTCATCGTAATAACGAAACAAGTGCTGCGTTGAATTTAAGTATACACCACGCATTATAAATGCTCTCGTTTGCAACAGTTGAAACCGTAAAGCAGAGTGAGCCTGGAAGGATTACTAATGGTGTGGCAGCTACTTGACCAGGCTGCTTGTCCGCGGTGTCGTGCTGCAGTCCAGTACAATGGACGGCCAGTAGCCCGCGTAGGCAGAGCTGCCAGGAAGTTGGATGTTTAGAGTTGGCGGGCAACTTCAAACAGCCTTCCCCCGTCCAAGCCCCGGCTGGCAGTGTTTGTCCCGCCCACTCGAGACCGCTTCCTCCAGCGACGCTCGAGAGCCACTCGGCGCCGGACAGTGTTTCTGCAGCCCTCGCGGCGTCCTGCTAGTGTCCGTCCGCAGTATCTTCACACTTTCTCTATCAAACCTTTGAAAAACCACCTCGTCTATCATATGTTTGGCTGTCTCATAAATGTGTCATCTATCACAAGTGTTTTATACTTAAGTTAACATAAAAGTAGTTTTTTTGTTTAACTTTTACGTATGTTTCATCTATAAATAACAAAATTTCATTTGCTATTAATACAAATAAAATCCAGGAGAAAATAGGCGTGCTGGCATTCGGGAGGGCCTGGGTTATATTCCCGGTCCGGCCAACTTGATTTCGGTTTTCCATGGTTTTTCCAACATATCAGAGGTTCAATCACTTTTGCAGCATGCTAAATGCTGTTCACGGTAAAGTGAGCACTTCTGAAATCAACCTTTGAAAAATGTCACTGCCCCTACCAGCATATATTTAAACGGGCATACTGATTGGCATGCGCCCAGTAAAGTTGGTAACGACCTAGGGAAAGTAGTGTCACGTCTTAGCGTTGAATTAAAAGTGTTATTTTAACATTTGTGAATACTAAAATCATTTATTTTACTTTCTGACCTTTTTTACTTCATGTAAGTTTATAAATTAACAAAATATTTTTAATATTTACTTTTCTGATAATTTTATAACTTTTCTTAACCGACGCATTAATAAAGTGATTAGGCCCACGGCAATGTTAATGATACATAAATTGGAAGGATACATGCATATAAGTAGATCTTGAAAACAGGGCTTTCGTAAGTGCTCATTTTACCGTGAACAGTGTATATTTAAGACGTATATCCGATACTTATACTAATAGGACACCACCGGCTCATAACAAACGCGAATTTTCAGTGTCACAATCCCAACTACAGACCCGTAAAATTAAGCCAGCATTCATGCAGTTCATTCGTGGTCATACAGTGCCATATTAACAATGAGGAGTTTTATCAGATTAGAAAAGAGTAATTAAAAACTTTCCCTCGATAGCACAAAATTAATTCTTTCTTTTAATACTCAGATTCGATTATATTTCATGATGACAAAGGAAGGACGGCTGGAAACTCTTTGTACAAATATAGCTTCAAGTTGAACTTATCTAGGAAACACATGTAAAGCTTGGGGTACAAACAGGAATTTCTCAAACTAAATTCCTTGAAGTCGTTCGCTGGCAATTCTTCCGGTAGAAAATGATAATCAATTGTATTGATTTTTTCGTGCGATTTGTGCAAAAGGATTAAATATTATCAAGAAACAATAAAGATTTAATTGCAACCGGTCATCCTTAAAAATGTTTGGTCTTCTACCGAAATCGACAGCAATCTTTCTGAAAGAGCACCAACCTCTATGCCATTGTACATGCTACTCCTGCGTTCCTTTCAGCCTAACTGAAGCTCTTTAACGCTGAAGTTGGAACCCTCAAGTGCCTGTTAACCTAATAAAAGAACACAATTTGCTGAGAAGGCATGGCAAGAATGAATATTCAAGCCACTACTACCACAGTTAGTCATACGCTGAACAGTCGTGTTGAGAGGAGAATGCGAACTTAGGTAACGTATGATACCATGCGCAATTATTATTCCCCACGCCAGAGTTCATGAGATAAAATTCGACCATTAGAACTCGAAATGAAAAATATCGTTCATGGATTCAAAACTTTGTCATGTCAGTGTTTGGTAACGTTCGACCCAACGAGATTACTGGCAGTGCCAGCGAGCGTGAACAAACAATGCAAAATTACATAACAGGAATTTGTGATGGAAATACATTGTCTAGTGGAAACAGGATTAATATTTTCAGCCGAGGAAAGGAAAACCAACTTTCTTAATTCAAAAATTAAGAAACTGAAAATAGCCAACCCCAAATTCGTCAATTTAAAAAAAAAATAATTTGGCGAAGAAACGGTTTTATTATACCAAAGATCTTCCATATCACAAGCTTACTGTAAGCTAGGTTAAACCAGATAATGTAATGCCTAGAGACCTTTAAAACATATCTGCACTTTAACTGTTCTTGTAACTGCTAAGTGTACGAATTCCCCAATATAAAAGGACGAAAATAAATTTTCAGACTTTACAAAACTTTCAGTTACCTTTCAAGATACACTGCAAGACGGTTGAAGCGGGAGAGTTATAAGTTTCAGCTGCTCTGCCAGAAGATCGAGGGATGTCTGCCTCGCTCTGATATAAAAAATACAATAGTTACAGGAACCAGCGAGTACTCACAATTATGATCCACGGAATTCTGGGAACAAAGGTTGTTTCACCGTTATACAGTTAAAAAGGACGTTCGGAAATTAAACGCCCAAACTGTAGAAGGAGATTCCTTATGAAAAATAAAGTAGAAAACATATAGGATACCATATACCTAAACAGAATATTAAAGGAGATATAAGCNCCAATTCTTACATCTCATCGTAATAACGAAACAAGTGCTGCGTTGAATTTAAGTATACACCACGCATTATAAATGTTCTCGTTTGCAACAGTTGAAACCGTAAAGCAGAGAGAGCCTGGAAGGATTACTAATGGTGTGACAGCTACTTGACCAGGCTGCTTGTCCGCGGTGTCGTGCTGCAGTCCAGTACAATGGACGGTCAGTAGCCCGCGTAGGCAGAGCTGCCAGGAAGTTGAATGTTTAGAGTTGGCGGGCAACTTCAAACAGCCTTCCCCCGCCCAAGCTCCGGCTGGCAGTGTTTGTCCCGCCCACTCGAGACCGCTTCCTCCAGCGACGCTCGAGAGCCACTCGGCGCCGGACAGTGTTTCTGCAGCCCTCGCGGCGTCCTGCTAGTGTCCGTCCGCAGTATCTTCTCACTTTCTCTATCAAACCTTTGAAAAACCACCTCGTCTATCATATGTCTGGCTGTTTCATAAATGTGTCATCTATCACAAGTGTTTTATACTTAAGTTAACATAAAAGTAGTTTTTTTGTTTAACTTAAGTTTTACGTATGTTTCATCTATAAATAACAAAATTTCATTTGCTATTAATACAAATAAAATCCAGGAGAAAATAGGCNTTTTACGTATGTTTCATCTATAAATAACAAAATTTCATTTGCTATTAATACAAATAAAATCCAGGAGAAAATAGGCGTGCTGGCATTCGGGAGGGCCTGGGTTATATTCCCGGTCCGGCCAACTTGATTTCGGTTTTCCATGGTTTTTCCAACATATCAGAGGTTCAATCACTTTTGCAGCATGCTAAATGCTGTTCACGGTAAAGTGAGCACTTCTGAAATCAACCTTTGAAAAATGTCACTGCCCCTACCTGCATATATTTAAACGGGCATACTGATTGGCATGCGCCCAGTAAAGTTGGTAACGACCTAGGGAAAGTAGTGTCACGTCTTAGCGTTGAATTAAAAGTGTTATTTTAACATTTNCCAGTAAAGTTGGTAACGACCTAGGGAAAGTAGTGTCACGTCTTAGCGTTGAATTAAAAGTGTTATTTTAACATTTATGAATACTTAAATCATTTATTTTGCTTTATGACCTTTTTTACTTCATGTAAGTTTATGAATTAACAAAATATTTCAAATATTTACTTGTTTGATAATTTTACAATTTTTCTTAACCGACGCATTAATTAAGTGATTAGGCCCATGGCAATGTTAATGATACATATAGTGGAAGGATACACAATGTGCATATAAGTATATCTTAAAAACAGGGCTTTCGTAAGTGCTCATTTTACCGTGAACAGTGTATATTTAAGACGTATATCCGATACTTATACTAATAGTACACCACCAGCTCATAACAAACGCGAATTTTCAGTGTCACAATCCCAACTACAGACCCGTAAAATTAAGCCAGCATTCATGCAGTTCATTCGTGGTCATACAGTGCCATATTAACAATGAGGAGTTTTATCAGATTAGAAAAGAGTAATCAAAAACTTTCCCTCGATAGCACAAAGTTAATTCTTTCTTTTAATATTCAGATTCTATTATATTTCATGATGACAAAGGAAGGGCGGCTGGAAACTCTTTGTACAAATATAGCTTCAAGTTGAACTTATCTAGGAAACACATGTAAAGCTTGGGGTGCAAATAGGAATTTCTCAAAGTAAATTACTTGAAGTCGTTCGCTGGCAATTCTTCCGGTGGAAAATGATAATCTATTGCATTGATTTTTTCGTGCGATTTGTGCAAAATGATTAAATATTATCAAGAAACAATAAAGGTTTAATTGCAACCGGTCATCCTTAAAAATGTTTGGTCTTCTACCGAAATCGACAGCAATCTTTCTGAAAGAGCACCAACCTCTATGCCATTGTACATGCTACTCCTGCGTTCCTTTCAGCCTAACTGAAGCTCTTTAACGCTGAAGTTGGAACCCTCAAGTGCCTGTTAACCTAATAAAAGAACACAATTTGCTGAGAAGGCATGGCAAGAATGAATATTCGAGCCACTACTACCACAATTAGTCATACGCTGAACAGTCGTGTTGAGAGGAGAATGCGAACTTAGGTAACGTATAATACCA
This sequence comes from Clitarchus hookeri, assembly GCA_002778355.1. Lineage (NCBI taxonomy): Eukaryota > Metazoa > Arthropoda > Insecta > Phasmatodea > Phasmatidae > Clitarchus > Clitarchus hookeri. The sequence continues at coordinate 70,283 of NQII01004436.1, forward strand.
TGCGCAATTATTATTCCCCACGCAAGAGTTCATGAGATAAAATTCGACCATTAGAACTCGAAATGAAAAATATCGTTCATGGATTCACAACTTTGTCATGTCAGTGTCTGGTAACGTTCGACCCAACGAGATTACTGGCAGTGCCAGCGAGCGTGAACAAACAATGCAAAATTACATAACAGGAATTTGTGATGGAAATACATTGTCTAGTGGAAACAGGATTAATATTTTCAGCCGAGGAAAGGAAAACCAACTTTCTTAATTCAAAAATTAAGAAACTGAAAATAGCCAACCCCAAATTCGTCAATTTAAAAAAAAAATAATTTGGCGAAGAAACGGTTTTATTATACCAAAGATCTTCCATATCACAAGCTTACTGTAAGCTAGGTTAAACCAGATAATGTAATGCCTAGAGACCTTTAAAACATATCTGCACTTTAACTGTTCTTGTAACTGCTAAGTGTACGAATTCCCCAATATAAAAGGACGAAAATAAATTTTCAGACTTTACAAAACTTTCAGTTACCTTCCAAGATACACTGCAAGACGGTTGAAGCGTTAGAGTTATAAGTTTCAGCTGCTCTGCCAGAAGATCGAGGGACGCCTGCCTCGCTCTGATATAAAAAATACAATAGTTACAGGAACCAGCGAGTACTCACAATTATGATCCACGGAATTCTGGGAACAAAGGTTGTTTCACCGTTATATAGTTAAAAAGGACGTTCGGAAATTAAACGCCCAAACTGTAGAAGGTGATTCCTTATGAAAAATAAAGTAGAAAACATATAGGATACCATATACCTAAACAGAATATTAAAGGAGATATAAGCCTATGAAAATTGGGTTTTGAAATCGAATTTTTACCGAAGGCCTTGTACAACGCCTTCAAAGTCCGCAGAAAAACGGTGACTTTTGCTTCCCATGTTGTAGAGACAAATACGCTGGCCGTCCTCGGTTTGTGTGCACTGTGAGGAAGTGATACGTCAGCACATCAACGACGTGCCCTCCACTAGTACACGCTCCATAACGCACCAAATGGGCGTGTCCTATCCAACCGTGTGGGACGTACTGTGGGTAAATCGCCGTTATCCCTACCGCTGGCAAAAAAAGTACGAGGCATTCAGCGAAAATACGTTTTCAAAAACATTTTTTCACAGACTCATATCTCCTTTAATATTCTATTTTGGCAGATGGTGTTCTCTATCTCTATACTTTCGACTTTATTTATCACAAGGAATCACCTCACGCAGTTTGGGCGTTTGATTCCCGAACATCCTATATACAAAATAATTTTCTTAAATATTTTTGTACAGAGAATCGCTGTTATTTTCATATTTTGAACTTTGGAATGGCAGTTTTCCGGGTGGTACACCTATACTAAGTTTTATTCAGCCTTAGTTTACCCTGTTGTACAGGATGTGGCGCAAGTGAACGCATGGTTGGTAAGATTCGAGTTCTTCACGCAGTCTCGCAGAACTTCACTTAATTTAAAATACAAGGATTAAAACAATTTTATTTTCTGTTTAAAAAAAAACACACACACACACAAGTGTTAAGCCGCGTACGCGCAGTGCGAAGCAAGTGTGATGCACGCCTCGGCTTGAGGCATGTGTCACAAAATAATTTGTGATTAATTTGGGTATACAGAAACGGAAGACAAAACGTTGCCCACGGTGGTGGAAAAAAAAAAAAAAAAAACTACCAGAAACATTGTGAATACGGAAACAGATTTTTGCGAAGAAGATAACAAACATTTCGTGCGCATGGTCACTGAAGACATTGATCATCTGTTGAATCTAATTGAGCCTATCATGAAAAAGAAACACACATGCGAAACTCTATCACCGCCAAAGAAAAATTACTTGTTACTTTAAGGTTCTTAGTAACTGGTGATTCATACACCAGTTTACAATATTTGTTCCGCATATCCAAACAAACAATATCTGCAATTGTTCCAGAAGTTTGTGATGCGCTAATGGAAGTATTAAAAGGTTATACAAAGGCATATTCTTGAAAATTATATATTCATGCAGTAAGATAAAAAATAAGGCATTGTTTACAGTTTATTTACAAGTTTAAGAACAAAAGCTTATTCTTGAAAATTACAATATCATATAAGAAGATAAAAAAATAAGACATTGTTGACAGTTTTGTTACAAATTTATGAACAAAAGTATATTCTTGAGAATTATTCATTCACGTAAAAAGATAAAAAATAAGAAATTGTTGACAGTTTCTTTATAAATTTAAGAACAAAACCTTATTCTTGAAAACTATATATTCATGTAATAATATAAAAAAAATAACACATTGTTGAAAGTTCTTACTCATTGTCACTGAATATGGTACTCAATGTGTCTTCATCACCATTACCTAACTCAGTAGCAATTCCAAACGTTTCATTGTTTGACGATGAAGCTGAAAGTGGTACACTTGTAGAGGGGTGAGCAGGTTCTTCACACGAAGGGGTTTTGGGCGTTGGAGTAGAGTGGACAGGAGAAGGCAAACATGAAGTTGACGATGACGAACCATAGGAATTATAATAAGTGTAGTAGTCGTTGATAATTTCAAAAGTTTCTAAGAGAAAAGCATGAAAATGCGGTAGCAGCATTCTTTTGAATATTTATACAAAACAGTTGGTAGTGCCCATGATGAAAGAGGAGAGAACTGTCCAGTATATGCTTGAAACAAAATGTCCGGAATGGATTTCTTTACATAAGGTAATGTTTTTACCTTTCATGTTTTCGCAGTTCATTCGTTACATGGGTTCCAAATTATTCGTAAGAATCGGTGCTCACCGATTCCGTTGTCGGTTTTTAAATTTTATATGCGTTCTGTAGCATAGCTTCATTAATTTTATCATCAACTGCACGGCGTTTCTTCGTTATTTTCTGTGTCACTTTCGATGCAGTTTCATTCGTCAAACTCTGTAAAGCAGACTGCGGTGTCTTCGTCACATGCTGTGGAGTAGAATATGCGATTACTGAATAATCATCTTGATTTTCTCCAGAAATGTTTTGCGTGTTCTGAATTATTATTGTTATTATTATATATATACACACACACACATTATTTACAGCTATCCTCTTTAGAAGAAGCATGGTTAGAAGTTAGTGAAGATTTTGAAATGAAGTGGAATTTTCCGCACGCACTGGACGCAATGGACGGCAAATACGCCATGATACCGGCACCATGGCACATTGGAACTGAATTCCATAATTATAAGAACTTTTTCAGTATAATACTTTTGGCCTTGGTAGACGCTAATTACAATTTCCTATACGTAGATGTTGGATGCCCTGGCAGAATCTCAGATGGAGATGTCTTCAAAAAAACACAATTATATAGGAAATTAGAAAATGGACAACTGAATGTACCACAACCTCAAATNATTAGAAAATGGACAACTGAATGTACTACAACTTCCGTACGCCATAGAAGTTCCATATATAATATTGGCAGATCAAGCATTTGAATTAAATAGTTATATCATGAAACCGTTCAGAGGAACACCATCAAGTTATTCGAGTGAGAGAATGTTAAATTATCGCTTATCCAGGGTTCGCCGTGTTGTCGAAAATACGTTTGGTATAATGTATTCGGTGTTCCGTGTTCTTAGAAATCCAATACCGTTACAAGCAAAGAAGATTGTTTTAACAGTGGCATATCTACATAATTTTTTTACGTAAACGGTCTGCTTTGAAAACGGTTTATACGCCAACGGAGACATATGATAGAGAACAAAATGGACAACTTATTTCAGGTACATGGCGGAATAACTCAGAACACAACGCGCTGCAGCATTTCGGAAACATTACTAGACGAGCAAGTAACGCAGCAGAACACATACGTCAACATTTAGTAGAACATTCTGTTAACAATGATGCCATTCCTTGGCAAGTTAATTATGAAAGCATGTAGCAAGGCATTTAGCTAAAACAGGCAACAAAGTAAGGAGCTAGCGTACTTACATCAGCTATGGTATCTGCAGTGTCGCTTGGCATGTTCTTGTTCGTAAGAAATCTAAAACAATCGTATGGAAATCATTTTGAAGTGTATATTTCATCCACACCTGAAAAAAAAGTAATTAATTCTGTTGTACAAACTAGATATTAAGAACTAATTTGAAACATAAGTGCTTGCTCCTTGAATTTAGAATTATACTAGTATTTACTGTATACATAATAGTACGTCGAATATTTTTTACCAAACACAAGATACCTCCAATTTCGAATTATCTCTGTTCTACTCTGTAAATATGTCATATCATTTAGTATAATTAAAATTAAAATAAATATATACCTGATTCAGTAACTTTACTTTTATTTTCTCTTGATTTTTCACGTCTGTATGATCCCAAGAGGGAATTGACTTTGTTTTTCAGTTCTGCTGCAGGCACACTCACTTCGGTGGATATTTCTCGCCACGCATCTTTTTTGTAATGATCTACACTTTTCGCATCCCATAACAATCGATAACCTTCGTAAAGTCTTAATATTTTACTTACAACTTGGTTGTCGTCCACGATGCGCGCGGAGTGCGGAGCGAGGCAAACACTACCCGTCCACACGCAACGCGCGGCTCGTACTGATGCGCCTCTGAGCACGACAGTTTGACCAACAAACCCACGGACGGCTGCGCACATGCGCTGCGCATGCCTCGGGACGACCGTACTAAGTACGCACAGCGCGAGGCGTGCGTCGCATGCCGTGCGCTGCATACTGCCTCGCACTTTGTGTACTTTACACAAATTTGTCTCATTTCGAATTTAAACATGGGAACTGGTTCGACGAAGAAATTAAATGTATGCCGTCATTGCCTAGCTCCAGAAAACTAGAGACGAGAGATCACCAATTGAGAAGTTTTAGATATTCTTATAGGAAAAGGAAGAATTACGCGTGAGTTTATACGAGTGGAATACCACGCCGCCTGTAGTCTACAAAATTCTGATACACGGGCTGAAATAATGAAACGTTCCCTCGTATAAAAGTCCAGCTTAAGAAAAATGCTAAAGAATAAGAAATAAGGTTTACAGATTTTCCAGAAAATGTAGAAATAGAAATGTAAGTGTGGAATGAGCACATTTGAGGAAGATATGCAAACTCTGTTGCCTTGATGCGGTCCTTCAATTTTGCGATCTAGGTTCATTCTACTTTTCTCCCTTCATATTTTACAAAAATAATTAAGTCCAATTCTACAAGATGCTTTAAGTCCTCGCAAATACTGAGGTATTTCTTTTAACGAAGTTTTATATATAGTAAGAACCTTACTAACATTTTGAATTTCTTATAATTTAGGTTCATTTAAAAACAGTTTATTCAGTTAACATTTCTATGACAATTTCTCATTTAAATAATTATTTGTCCAGTTAGTGACTGGCAACACCGATAAAACTTATATAGGGCTATAAATATTTTCACAGAGTCAAATGTATGCATAATAGATACGCAAAATTCATACAGTGATAAAAATGAATTATGCTACTAAAAAAAGTTTTTGATTTTCCTGTAATTAGAAATGTTTGATATTATTTACTGTATTTCTAGGATTTATACCTTCCACATCATTGTACAGCATGTGATAATACTGGTTATCCCAAATTAATGCTTACACTATTTGTAGGTTGATAACAGAGAAACTATTTGGGACTGTGTATATTTGACGCTAAAAGAACAACTTTGGATGTGTGCGAGCGCGTATAGCCATTCTGCTGTAGTTAGTTTCGTTTGCAGCCACGAGCCGCAGCACTGCAATTGTAGAGGAAATGGCGTATGTGACAGGGTTTACTTTCGAGCAACGTAAGTGGATTTTAAAATGGTTTTGGAAATATGAGAACATGATTGTGGTGCAGAGACGATTGAGGGAAAAATTCAATACTGCGCCACAGTCACGTGTAAAAAGTCTGTTATTTTAGTCACATTACAAGAGTTAAAACTGAATGATCCTCTGAAAAATAGGATTTTGTCATAAAAACCTAGTCTTTTGCCAGGCTTATTTGCACATGCCTCATATTACAGTAAGTTAATTTTATTATAATATTTACAACTAGAAATTAATTTATTTTTAAATAACAATTTTAGGATATTATAATTGAAAGCTTTTATTTTACAGCAACGAGATGGAGATGGATATGAAATTTTGTGCAAAAATCTATCCTCATTATTTTCCAGAGACNTTTTATTTTACAGCAACGAGATGGAGATGGATATGAAATTTTGTGCAAAAATCTATCCTCATTATTTTCCAGAGACTTTAAACTAAACGCGTAATAAAAAATTCACACAAATTGTTATAACTAGCAGAATGTAAAAATAATGCGTATCGTAGCGCCAACTACCAACACCTACGCTGCAGTCCCGGACAACTTCTGTTTCCCGTTGTTCGTACATGCTAACGTTACTACNCATTTTTAAGCAATATATGCAATAGCAATCGAAAATATGTTTTATCAGCTTTCTAAAACACTCCACTTTTCAATTGTTTAAAGTAATTTTACCATATATAATAAGAATTTACACATACCTGTAATTACGATCAGCACACCACGAAACAACACGTTTCCTTCCAAATGGCGAACAGCGCGCTTTTTTGCACTTTACAGGCTAAATTATCTTTTCAACTGCTTTTCTTCACGGACATGTAGCGCCATCTCTCGATCAAAATTGTTACTTCTAAAGATATTAGGGGTGTCCATATTGAGAGCACTGTCCATATTGGGTACAAGTACCTTATTCGGTGTTCCGTGTTCTTAGAAATCCAATACCGTTACAAGCAAAGAAGATTGTTTTAACAGTGGCATATCTACNTATTCGGTGTTCCGTGTTCTTAGAAATCCAATACCGTTACAAGCAAAGAAGATTGTTTTAACAGTGGCATATCTACATAATTTTTTTACGTAAACGGTCTGCTTTGAAAACGGTTTATACGCCAACGGAGACATATGATAGAGAACAAAATGGACAACTTATTTCAGGTACATGGCGGAATAACTCAGAACACAACGAGCTGCAGCATTTCGGAAACACTACTAGACGAGCAAGTAACGCAGCAGAACACATACGTCAACATTTAGTAGAACATTCTGTTAACAATGATGCCATTCCTTGGCAAGTTAATTATGAAAGCATGTAGCAAGGCATTTAGCTAAAACAGGCAACAAAGTAAGGAGCTAGCGTACTTACATCAGCTATGGTATCTGCAGTGTCGCTTGGCATGTTCTTGTTCGTAAGAAATCTAAAACAATCGTATGGAAATCATTTTGAAGTGTATATTTCATCCACACCTGAAAAAAAAGTAATTAATTCTGTTGTACAAACTAGATATTAAGAACTAATTTGAAACATAAGTGCTTGCTCCTTGAATTTAGAATTATACTAGTATTTACTGTATACATAATAGTACGTCGAATATTTTTTACCAAACACAAGATACCTCCAATTTCGAATTATCTCTGTTCTACTCTGTAAATATGTCATATCATTTAGTATAATTAAAATTAAAATAAATATANCCAATTTCGAATTATCTCTGTTCTACTCTGTAAATATGTCATATCATTTAGTATAATTAAAATTAAAATAAATATGTACCTGATTCAGTAACTTTACTTTTATTTTCTCTTGATTTTTCACGTCTGTATGATCCCAAGAGGGAATTGACTTTGTTTTTCAGTTCTGCTGCAGGCACACTCACTTCGGTGGATATTTCTCGCCACGCATCTTTTTTGTAATGATCTACACTTTTCGCATTCCATAACAATCGATAACCTTCGTAAAGTCTTAATATTTTACTTACAACTTGGTTGTCGTCCACGATGCGCGCGGAGTGCGGAGCGAGGCAAACACTACCCATCCACACGCAACGCGCGGCTCGTACTGATGCGCCTCTGAGCACGACAGTTTGACCAACAAACCCACGGACGGCTGCNTCCACACGCAACGCGCGGCTCGTACTGATGCGCCTCTGAGCACGACAGTTTGACCAACAAACCCACGGACGGCTGCGCACATGCGCTGCGCATGCCTCGGGACGACCGTACTAAGTACGCACAGCGCGAGGCGTGCGTCGCATGCCGTGCGCTGCATACTGCCTCGCACTTTGTGTACTTTACACAAATTTGTCTCATTTCGAATTTAAACATGGGAACTGGTTCGACGAAGAAATTAAATGTATGCCGTCATTGCCTAGCTCCAGAAAACTAGAGACGAGAGATTACCAATTGAGAAGTTTTAGATATTCTTATAGGAAAAGGAAGAATTACGCGTGAGTTTATACGAGTGGAATACCACGCCGCCTGTAGTCTACAAAATTCTGATACACGGGCTGAAATAATGAAACGTTCCCTCGTATAAAAGTCCAGCTTAAGAAAAATGCTAAAGAATAAGAAATAAGGTTTACAGATTTTCCAGAAAATGTAGAAATAGAAATGTAAGTGTGGAATGAGCACATTTGAGGAAGATATGCAAACTCTGTTGCCTTGATGCGGTCCTTCAATTTTGCGATCTAGGTTCATTCTACTTTTCTCCCTTCATATTTTACAAAAATAATTAAGTCCAATTCTACAAGATGCTTTAAGTCCTCGCAAATACCNCTACTTTTCTCCCTTCATATTTTACAAAAATAATTAAGTCCAATTCTACAAGATGCTTTAAGTCCTCGCAAATACCGAGGTATTTCTTTTAACGAAGTTTTATATATAGTAAGAACCTTACTAACATTTTGAATTTCTTATAATTTAGGTTCATTTAAAAACAGTTTATTCAGTTAACATTTCTATGACAATCTCTCATTTAAATAATTATTTGTCCAGTTAGTGACTGGCAACAGCGATAAAACTTATATAGGGCTATAAATATTTTCACAGAGTCAAATGTATGCATAATAGATACGCAAAATTTATACAGTGATAAAAATGAATTATGCTACTAAAAAAAGTTTTTGATTTTCCTGTAATTATAAATTTTTGATATTATTTACTGTATTTCTAGGATTTATACCTTCCACATCATTGTACAGCATGTGATAATACTGGTTATCCCAAATTAATGCTTACACTATTTGTAGGTTGATAACAGAGAAACTATTTGGGACTGTGTATATTTGACGCTAAAAGAACAACTTTGGATGTGTGCGAGCGCGTATAGCCATTCTGCTGTAGTTAGTTTCGTTTGCAGCCACGAGCCGCAGCACTGCAATTGTAGAGGAAATGGCGTATGTGACAGGGTTTACTTTCGAGCAACGTAAGTGGATTTTAAAATGGTTTTGGAAATATGAGAACATGATTGTGGTGCAGAGACGATTGAGGGAAAAATTCAATACTGCGCCACAGTCACGTGTAAAAAGTCTGTTATTTTAGTCACATTACAAGAGTTAAAACTGAATGATCCTCTGAAAAATAGGATTTTGTCATAAAAACCTAGTCTTTTGCCAGGCTTATTTTCACATGCCTCATATTACAGTAAGTTAATTTTATTATAATATTTACAACTAGAAATTAATTTCTTTTTAAATAACAATTTTAGGATATTATAATCGAAAGATTTTATTTTACAGCAACGAGATGGAGATGGATATGAAATTTTGTGCAAAAATCTATCCTCATTATTTTCCAGAGACTTTAAACTAAACGCGTAATAAAAAATTCACACAAATTGTTATAACTACCAGAATGTAAAAATAATGCGTATCGTAGCGCCAACTACCAACACCTACGCTGCAGTCCCGGACAACTTCTGTTTCCCGTTGTTCGTACATGCTAACGTTACTACACACTGTGTCGGTCCTGTATCGTACAGTTACTACATAAGATACCTGCTTAACGGTTTTACTGAATAAGAAAAACAAGTTATTCTAGAAGCCGCACGTGAAATAAATTCTTCTGTTTGCTTCTCCGTGGGATACTGTATCAATTCTTGGTGAATTTTCATGACCATATTTGTAACATGTGTAAGATTGAGTCATAATTTATACAGTCAATTATTAATTCTTAGCAGCGTGTATAGCTTTTACACAGTCTCTGGGTATTAAAAAGTGTACTAATACAGGGACTTTTCCGATGTATCGAGACTGTAAATAAATTTTCTTAATCTGCAATGAAACAAAAAAACTTTATGATATATGAATTTTGAACTTAAGATTTATTACTGACCGGTGGTTTTAAATAGGGGGAGTGGGAAGGGAGGAGCTGGGGATAAAATTATGAATAATGGTTGTATTACAAAACTGTTTTTCTGTTTCTCTTTATTCGTTATTCTTACAAGGAAATAAACAATGTACGTACAGCACGGGTGCACTGCGTAGCAATGAAGTACAATCGTTAGAATGTGATGTTCCGGAACTTTGTTTAATTGCAAGTGGTGGTTTATTCATCTAACAGCTCTGTTCTTAATTACAGCACAGTGACTTTCCAAAGGAACAGTTTTGTTATTATGAAGAGGCAACTAGGAACATATTTCATTATTATCGGCCGTACTATCATCACTTATTTAGCAAATTAACTGAAAATGTAGGACGCCGGTTGTTGTCTTAAATTAGCAAACAAATAATTTTAAAACTGATTTTAAAAATGAAAAAGAGAAAAAAGTGACTAGACGCATGGAAACTCTGTACGCAGACAGAATTTAATTCCATATTTATATTTGGCTATATGATGTGGCGTATAGGTAAACTCATCGAAATGGGAACACATTTTGGTTATATTGCGCACTCACAACATGATCACAGGTTCGAATTCCTCCTCCTCTTTCCAAACCTTTATTTACATCAACATTTTTTACGTTTTAAAATATTTTTATAACAATATACTTGTCGAGCACAAAAAATAAACAAAGAAAATTAAAAATATAGATTCAATAAAACGTCAGGTTCTACGTTTCAGTTCCTTTTTGAATAGTTAGGAATTTTTGTAGTACGGTCTACACAAAACGGATACATGGTAAATTCTAGTAACTTATTTACTCATGCTGGCGCTAGCAAACTACGTGATAACTGATATTTTATAGTAGACGACTCGCCCTTGCCGGGTCATATCTCTGCGACAAGTTTTGTAACTGAAATTATGCCAGAGAGTTCTCTTTTACCTGAACTGAGCGAAGAGAACTGCACAGAAACTATCTGACATCGACAACCTGCGGCGTGATGTTCATGAAGAAAAAATAAATAATTAAATATATTGTACAGTTTATTAGTCTAAACAGTTTTCTAGGAGTCTGCAACTGAACAACAATTTAATTGCGAAATTATACAATTGTTACTGTAAAACATTTAAGATAGAAACGGAG
>NQII01004436.1:81748-171668 GCA_002778355.1 Clitarchus hookeri
ATAATGGTTTAACTGAACAAACATTTGCAACCACTGAAAAACATGTCGTTGCCATAAAAATATTCAATCGAAACAACTGAGGTTACAAACATGTTGTGACGCGAGAGAATAATTGATTTTTCAAAAGCGGATTATTAATACGCTTGCTAAAATAAAGGGAAAAAGTCATCTTGTGTTATTTTCCTAACATCCAGCGTTTCCCGTGCAAAATGTACAAAAGAAGTGGAATACCTACAGGCAAACATTTGAGTGTCTGCGTTGTTGTGAAATATATACGCACTTGTTTTACGGCATTAGCGTCATTCCGCACAAAGTTATAGGGATATAAACGGGATGTNTTGTGAAATATATACGCACTTGTTTTACGGCATTAGCGTCATTCCGCACAAAGTTATAGGGATATAAACGGGATGGTTTTTTAAAACCCCACTGATGCATGGAAATTTACACGAGAAGTTCGAACTCGTCTCCTGAATTATTCGAACCAGAATATAACGTACGCGATTGTTGCCATTTCACGTTCGGAGTTTAAAACAGATGACTCAGTTGTCAACACGATATTGCCAATGTTAACAATATGGTATATCCGATGGCCAGGACATCAAGCTCTCTTCGTTGGTAACAAAACTGGCTGTTTCTATTTACAGCTGTGCTGTAATTTCTTTTTTTCCTTTCAGTTTTTGTCGGGTGGTTGAACGCTATGAAAAAATAGAATTATAACAAATAAATACTGGCATCAAGACAAGAGAAATTGCTAACATGTATCTTGCAAAATTATCGAAGCATCATGTTACATCATACCTAATTCACCAGTTTTATTTATACGAGGCATTAACACGCACTTCATTTTACGTATGGTAATTTCAGTCAAAAGCGCTGCTGTTCTTAGTCGAGTGACTTATAGGGGCTTTTATAGTTAACGGTAGTGACCAGAAGTGGTAACCAGATGGAGTTTGTCTTCCTCGAGAGCAGCGTGATCGCACTCTCGTGTTGGTGTGCTTCAAGCGGTGATGATGCAGGAAACCTGAAGAACTGCCGCGCTGTGCAGGAATGATTCCCCTTTGTGGGGGAGGGAACTATAGAGGGCGCTTCGTGAGAGGGATGGCCAAGGGTGGAATGGCGGGGACATTGTGTTTGAAAGAGGGGGTGGAGGAAGTAGCCCAAGTAGAGTCCTGCCTGAGAGCGAACTGATGTCGACTGCGGGACGAGAGGACACCGGTCGGGGGTTCAGGAGTGTTTGGTTAGTCTGCAGGGGTCGTCCATGGCGACATGTCTCTGGCACACAGGTCAGAATACACCATGCTACGACGGTAATCGGAAAGGCAGGCCCGGCCATCTCTCTTGCATTCTCCGTACTACAGTGAACATAGCGGATGCTACGAAATAAAAGACCCCGCAAATGTATTCCTCTGACGTTAGGGGTGGTATTCATAAACATATCTTGAAAACATATGCTTCGTCAAGACAGTCTTATTTGAAGTCTTAAGTTCGTATTTACATTTTATAAACATTGCTCATGCTTGTATCAAGCATATGCAAGCAAGACGGTCTTCACGAAGGCCGTCGACTGAATATTTCTGTTTCATAGTCACTTCTTAAGATCGCAATTTTGAACCGCGTTTCATAGTAGTTAAGACCTAACCTAGGTTGTAAAATAAGGCAGTCTTCGCCAAGTTCACTGTAGACGTGACTTGAGAAGGAGCTTTTTTTTTTAATGATGAACGCTAACTGGATAACTTCATATGTCAAACTAGTAAATATTTCTGTAAAATAGCGACAGGAAAACTTGTGTTATGTTGATATTAAGATTTAATTGCTTATGTGAGCGAAAATCCACGTTGTTCTGCTTAGCGAAATTATTTACAAAGGTGGAACTCTACAGATACGATACAATTATAACTGCATTTCATATAATAGCACTGCCCATTACATTGTATGAAATACATAGCACAAGTGGTAATATCACTTATTTACAAAACTAGACATAATTGTTCTGATACGAAAATGTAATTTATAATAAATGTACAAGTAGTGAGAAGAAGGGGCTCCGAGAGCACTAGAGCCTGGAGAGGGACCGTTGCCCAACTGGAGCATGGAGTATGGCATGTTAAGACCTATGCCTTTTTATAGGCATAGTTGGGCATAAAATTCGATCCATTTAGGTCAAACCTTGAAATTTAGTTAATAGGTGTCATTTCTCACCCCGAGAATGTATGACATGTTACACCCCAAGTCCGTTTATAGTCATAGTTGGTTATAATTTGTGAACCATTTCGACTGCCCTTGAAATTCAGTACATAGGCATCATTTACAACAACGAGAATGACATGATAAACCCTGCAGCCTTTTATAAGCATAGTTAACTAGAATTTATGAATCAGTAGAGCTGGGCCCTTGAAATTCAGTACGTACACATCATTTACCACCTTAAGAATATAGGTATGAAATAATAAGCCCTATGCTGTTTTATAGGCATAGTTGACCACCATTTGTGAATCATTTGGGCTAGGCCCTTGAAATTAAGAATGTAGGCATAATTTCGGACCATAAGAATATAGGCATGACATAATAAGTCATGTAATGTTTTATAGGCATAGATGGTTATAATTTTGAAAACATTTTGGCGAGGCCTTTGAAATCCAGTATGTAGGCATTGTTTCTGATGCCAAGAATTTATGGCACATTTTGCCTTCACACATTTTATAAACACAGTTGGACATTTTACACAGAGCCCTTAAATGTAGACAGGAGGCAACCCCCACCCTGATCAAGATGCCATGTTATTACCCAAACTCTTCTATAAGCATAGACACTATAACTTGCGAACCAGTGGATATAACACCATCAAATTCGGATTTTAGGTTATGCTCCCCCCCCCCAAGAGTAGAGCATACGAATATAATACATTATAATCCAAGAATTTATGAACTCAAAGAAGTCTACTGCAATTTTGCAACCTTTATGCATAAAACAAATGAATTGTGATAGGAAATAATACTGCCGACATTATATATTAACCATCCATAACATCCATTATAGCTCAAGTATACTTCAGAAACACCTAACAACCATACAGGACCACAGTGACTGTGACAAAAACTACAGTAAATGGCATAACAAAACTATATCTGCCATAACGATATTACTGTCTAGCACAAGTCATATATACTAAATACCATATCATCCAATATACCAACCATGCAATCCAATATAATCCAAGTTATGAGTCGTCTTTTATTTCACATGCTAGAGAAATTCATATCTGATTTTGTGTTCACTTATATTGATGGTGTATGTATTTACTTTACAGTAGTTCGTTTGGAGAAGATGTAGAGCACATAAAGAGTGTTACAAGCTTTGAGAGATCCTGGGCTGATGGTAAATCCAGACAAAATCAGTCGGGCAGAAAAATACATGAGATATTTCGGGTTTGTTATTTCTGACATAGAGAATCGACCCTGATAAAACCAATTTTTCAGTGCCTAAAATATAAAGGATGTACAACGATTTTTAGGAATGGTTTTTTTCTGAGGGAAATTTATTCAAGATTTTTCTAAGATTGCTGAACCTTTAATTCTACTCNATTTTTAGGAATGGTTTTTTTCTGAGGGAAATTTATTCAAGATTTTTCTAAGATTGCTGAACCTTTAATTCTACTAAAGCTTAAAATTTACCATTTTTATGGGGGTTTGAGCAACAACAAGCATTCCAACTGCTAAAAGAGAAATTAACTTATGCTCTGGTACTGCATTTACCCAATTATGAAGATAGATTTTACTTGCATTGTGAAGCTAGTTCAGTGGCAATTGGATCAGTGTTGAGTCAAGAAAGAAGTGGTTCATTTGTGCCCATAGTGTTTGCTAGTAAATTGTTAACAGTATCTGAAAGGAAATTTAAATTTTTTAAGTAGGAATGTATATTGTGTATTTGGGTTATGGAGTGGTTTACGGATTATTTGGAGCATGCTCCTTTTGAACTATACACAGATAATCAAGCACTTAGCTGATCGTTGTCGTTCAAAAAATCAGCAGGTCGTTTAGCCTGTTGGCTTGTCTATTTATACCACTTCATGTATAAAATTCACTATGTAAAAGGGAATGAGATTTCTCTAGCGGACACTTGGTTGCGAATGATCTGTGAAGATGCGTTTGAGGCTTTGTGCAACTTTGTATGACTGTGTACTATAGTAAGTAATTATGTGTACAAGTTTAGTTTGGCTGTGTTAATTGTAATTTGTTTGAAATATCGAGTGTTGGTGTGAAAGAGAAGCCTGGTACACAATATGCCATTAATTTNGTGTTAATTGTAATTTGTTTGAAATATCGAGTGTTGGTGTGAAAGAGAAGCCTGGTACACAATATGCCATTAATTTCTCTGTGGAGCCGCCGGACAAACAAGAATTATGTGGTATGAAAATCCTATTACCGATTTGCCACCACTTGATACTACATTAAACACTTTGTGAAAAATCATAAATTACTAGCGATCTTAAGTTCTCTCCAAAATGTAAGTAAAATAAATTTTACCTGTCTTTTCCGACTGGAGTACAGACGTGCTGTGACAAAACATATCAATATGCAACACCAATAATACCCTTTAAATATGAATTAAATTCCAAAACTACACAAATCAATCAAATATACCCTGATTCAAAGTTGACATTTATTGCTGTGGTAAGAAAATATCAGACAAATCAACATCAGACACGTATGAACAGTTATAGTTACCAGAAATAAACATTTTCAATTAGATTTCTTACTGATAAATAATAGGATTCAGGTATTAAAATTTTCTCAGAGTATAAAAAATATGTTCGTAACTCTCTCTGAGCTAATGGATTTCAAAGACAGCATTATGTGAAAATCTAATCACTCCAGATTAATACCATTACTTTTTGACGAGAGTGTTCATGAAACAAGTTCTTATTAAACTGAGTAGCTTGATTAAGTAAAATTTGATCACGACTAGCTGGGCTGTAGAGCTGACTCTATCAAAGGACCTCTGGGTCAAGCAAGTTATAACAATTTTTTTTAGTGTGCATCTTCTTTCTAAAGAAATTAATAAAATGGTTTCAATTAGCAAGAAAAAACTTAGATGAGTCATTTGACCATACCCTTGAGTACAAACTTACACTCAAGCATCCATCAACTGTCTTGAAAATTACACTAAAATTATTAAACTGGCGCTTTTACGCCTCTTCAATAGCCTGCGCGAATTTAAATAACTGGCGATGGCTCTCTTCCATCGCCCCCTAACTATGATAGACGGTCTTATAAAATATTTAAATACATTTTACAGGAGAAAATTTTACATGAACTGACCGCAATCGTGTAGAAGAGAGAGTCCCTGGGCTTGCCAATGTGCAACCTTTTCCTGCTTAATAAAATCAAGAACTAAAAAGTTCCTTGATAAGGGAATCTTATCTACAAGAAGTTAACATTAGTGATCTCTTAGGAAATAACTTATCAATATACAAAGATCTGGTTTGACAAGGAGAAATCACATAAAATAAATCAATAATTACATAAATATGTGACATTAAAACGCTGAATTACTTAACATTCTGGAAAATTAATGACATAATCAAAATAATGCTGTGGTAAAATTTCTACCATCATTTAGAATACAAACAAACAAGAAAATATTAAACTAACTGATGTAAACACTAAAATGAAATAATATTTACCAATATAAGTGTCGATGTGAAATGTAAACAAACGATGCATTTTTCATATACTTAAAAAGCGGGAATAGACTCAGGACAAGTTAACTTGGAAACTGAAGTGAGTCTTGAAAAGAAAAAAAGGTAATAAGGTAGTGAAGGTAAGGCAAATTTCTTTCAGAATTTTCCTAAACTGCTTGTAGGTTTGAAATAACAGAAATATAGTGATCCTAAGTGACAATTAATCATGTCAGATATAAAACATGGTACCTCTGGGTATGCGATGCATGAATGGTTTCTGGAAGAATCGTCCAGGAAAGGGAAATTTAGGGTTTTCATACATGTGGAATTGTGTCCCATGATTTTTTTTATTATCATAAGTAGTTTTTTCGTGTACACGTAGGACGGAAGAAAACCAATGCATATAATTTTGAGATTTTTACATGGTCTGGGTTCGGAAAGGATATTGAGAAATGGGCGAAGAATTGCAGTGCTTGTCAACAGCAAGCCGAAAATCAACCCGTAGAAGGGAAGTACGCAGCTACAGTAGCTAATTATGATTAGGAACAGGTGTATTGTGATGTCATGGGTCCCTTATCACGTAGTTCTTCTTGTTACTTCTATGTTTTAGTTGTAGAAGACAGTTTTAACAAATGTTGTCTCTTTTTCCCTCTCCGTAGTATAAAGTGAGTGAAATTTGCGAAGTGATTAAACAGATTTTACTTTAATTGTTCGGGTCAGCTGTTGTTGCGGTGACAGACAGCGCATCTTATATCCTGTCTAATAAATTTAGATTTATTGAAGCATGAAAATGGTGAAAACCTCCCCTTATTATCTGCAAGACAATTTGGTAGAGTGATTTATTCGGAACATTAATATTGCATTGCGGAGTTTTCAGTCAGATACCCAGAGACAATGGGATGAGATTTTATATAGTTTGGTCTTATGCTTTAATAAAATAATTAGTGATACGACCAACCACACCCCTGTATAGGTATTTTTGGGTAGGAGATTGCTACATCCCTTGCTAAATGCATGGTATTTGCAATATTTCTGTTAGGAGACTTTGGATATGAAAGATGTACCTAAGATCTGGGAAGATGTGACTCGCAATCTTACCGTTTGTCATAAAAATATAGAGATGCAAATAAATGATAACAAGATACCTGAGTTTAAGTGTGGGTGATTTTGTGTTGCTTCAGACCCATTTTCAGAATTCTAAATCCAATTATTTTAGTTCTAAGCTTGCTCTACAGTGGAAAGGGCCGTTTAAGATCTGTCGGTTTTTGAGGCCAGTCACTTTTTTGTTAGAAGATCCACAGTTTCTCACCAGGTTTTTTACAGCTGACGTAGATCAGGCGAAGAAGTATTTTGGGATTGCATAATGTTTAGAGGTCCCCCCCCCCTTTTCTAACCAGTTTGTGAATACATTTCAACAGCATTTTTAATTTGTACTTTTTATAGGAAGATGAAATCTATATATTTGTGTTCTTATTTAATATTGTGTTATCTGATGTCAATTTAGTGTTCCATATTTTATGTATTTTAGAGTGTTTATTAGAGTTAATTCCAGAGTGTTATTTATAGGGGTATACGTGAGAGATGATAGAAAGTTCCCTGTTCTCACTTGATGGTCTGAGTACTGTAGTTGCGGGTCTTGTTGATTCAGTTTTCCGCCTTGATGTGTTGAGGTTATGGACATCTACAGGAGTGGAGTTGATCTTCTTTGCGAAGTTATCCGACCCAGAGGTGGCTTCTGCGGGGCCACCCAATCTGCGGGTTATTTTCTCTGGTTGCTGGATACTGGTGTCCCTTCAGGAGGGTAGTATGTAACGGATTTAACTAGATTCCGTCGCGTTGCACCTGGCCACGAATGGTGGGCAGCATGAAAAGTACAGAGACTTCCTGCCGTTTGCTTCCAGGAGCTGCGGTCCGACGGGGCTTCACGACATGTTTCGTGGTCGTGGCGCTTGGTGCCAGCGTCCGCTTGAGACTATGCGCGGGAGCACCTCCCCCCTCCTCCTTGACTTGATATGATCATGTGACCTGCGTGACGCGCTGTTGTCATCTCCACTCTCTCCACTCCGACTGTATGGAATGCTGTTCGTTGCTTGTATTGTCCATAGTCCCCGCGCCTTCTGCGAGCATTTAAAGGGGCGTAAAACATATTATACATATTATAGGCCGTTCACAGTAAAGTAAGAACTTTTTGAGGCGCTAGTTACTTTTTCCTTTCAGTCATTTTTTATCCTTTAACCACCCTTTTAAATAAATATGGTGATGTAAGTAATAAACACAGTGTGTGGATTCCACAGCACTCGGAAGTTAATGTCTAATGTTAAAATCAAGTATATTTATTGACTATTATTTCAAGTGAGACGGCTTTCAAAAGTGCTCACTTTACCGCGAATAACCTATACTCANCCTCCACCCACTCCGACTGTATGGAATGCTGTTCGTTGCTTGTAGTGTCCATAGTCCCCGCGCCTTCTGCGAGCATTTAAAGGGGTGTAAAACATATTACACATATTATAGGCCGTACACAGTACAGTAAGAACTTTTGAGGCGCTAGTTACTTTTTCCTTTCAGTCATTTTTTATCCTTTAACCACCCTTTTAAATAAATATGGTGATGTAAGTAATAAACACAGTGTGTGGATTCCACAGCACTCGGAAGTTAATGTCTAATGTTAAAATAAAGTATATTTATTGACTATTATTTCAAGTGAGACGGCTTTCAAAAGTGCTCACTTTACCGCGAATAACCTATACTCACAAAAGTTAGAGTACACAATTTTCAGAAAAATAGTTAACTTTGTGGCACTTCAATTAAAATCCTACATTTCCAAATTAAAAGTTCTCTACATCATTTAAGATTCCCCATAATGAAAATCCTACCGACGTATCCCTGTAACCTAACAGGAGTATTCCCTAAACTGATCCCCAGAGTGTCAACCGATCTCGAAGTTTATGTGCCAGTTTAGCAAGTGTATATTCAGCACGAACCGACTGTATGGTATGGAGTCTCAGTGGTGCAACAGCTAGGATGCTTGCCTCCCACTAAGACGGACCAGGCTTGATTCCTGGCAGGGTCGCTCCCGGATTTTCCCACAAGGGAATCATGCTAAATGATGTTGCTGGCTGGCAGGTTTTCTCGGGTATCTCCCATTTCCCCCACCCTTGCATTCCAGTGCTGCTCCATACTCACCTCACTTCACCCTCATCAACTCTCAAGACCTCGATGTTAAGAGCCGTAGTCGGCAGCAGAAACAATGGTAAACAAATAACAAACGAAAAAATACAAGATGGCTGTAAAATGTCAATGTTATCCAGGTCAAAATATAGTCCAAGATGACGCCGCTTATCCGGAACGACATAACAGGAGTAAGAGCGCGCGGGGACCGGTGAGCTAGCAGAGCTAGACCTGTGGTCCTTCATCAGGCCCCACTTGTCCTCGGAGCCGCTGGAGGACATTGTTCATGCTTCTCCTTAATTAAGTACTGAGTACAGTACAAAGTTATGGGCACTGCGTATATCATAGAGTAAATATATGGTAGGCTGATTTTCGTCTTCTGCGCATGCCCCCAACACTGACTCATCCTTCTTCATTAAAGCAGTCAAAGTCACATGGTCAACAGTTGTGAATGTATTTGTTTGCATTTGATTTAGCAACGGACACCCTTTTACATAAATAAAATACTGTGGCCAATTTGAATGTAATCTAGTTGCATTTAAGCTATGTTAGAGGGGTAGCATCTCAAAGCAGTTACTCACATAAACAGCATGCTAACTTCAAATCCTATCAGCTCCATTTTTTATAGTGCTTTTTGCAGAAAAAGCAGTCCAGTGTTAGTGCACGGATAGTGGTTACCTGGCGAAGTCAGAGTTGAGGTAATGGGTGGTCCCATTCCCAGGTTGTGCATTGGTGCATAATGTTACTTTAATGGAATATAACCCAAACAAGAAGCGAAAAGAAATTTGAGAAATAATTATTANGCATTGGTGCATAATGTTACTTTAATGGAATATAACCCAAACAAGAAGCGAAAAGAAATTTGAGAAATAATTATTATAGTCATTAAAACAGTAACTTGCGCAATAAATCGTTATGAACTACAAAATCAAAGCAAGATACACAACAAAATCAANTAGTCATTAAAACAGTAACTTGCGCAATAAATCGTTATGAACTACAAAATCAAAGCAAGATACACAACAAAATCAATATAATTTTCTTGAAAGTAACTGCCTTGAGCTGTTTTCATATTAGTTTAGATATCGAGTGAAGTTCTAATTAATTTACAAGTTAATTTGCTTAAAAAAACGTAACCACAGTTTTGAATTCTTGAATAAAATCTACCAACTGGACGGACTTTGCAAGACTCTGCTTAATGTAAGGAATCATGAGATTCTGAAGGCAATGCTGTGTCATTGTTGATCTCAATTTGGTTTTAACATGACTCAGTTTATAAAATCCTCTTTAACAGGAACAGCTTGTTACAGGGATAACAGAGAATGTTATCTACAATTAGTAAAAGTTTTCGTAGGCTTGATTACGGTTGTATGCTGAAAACCATGTCAGCCAATCATTCATGGAGTTAGCAGGGTATCTTTCCCTGTTTTGCCTTTCGGAAGATTCATCTCAGCTTGAAGATCTGGAGCATTCAGGTAAAAATTGTTACTCAAGTTCTGTAGAGCTTTTTGAATGGAAGCAAGTCTCAAACTTCTGCCAGTACCAAAAATAATTTCTTGATATTCTTGAGAAAATCTGGTGTTTGAACTCTGAAGAAGAGAGTCAATCATCATGGCTATAAAAATACGTACTCTACATTAATCCTTTTTTATTCAAATAAAACAATGTTTTCTTAATGCTCATTTATTCTACATTAGGGGTACGTAATGCTTTCTTCTTGGACTCGGTATATANTAAAACAATGTTTTCTTAATGCTCATTTATTCTACATTAGGGGTACGTAATGCTTTCTTCTTGGACTCGGTATATAAATTCCTAATATGTCACACTTTTCCTTAACCCTACTGAAGATCTCATCAAACTTGATTCTTTATTTGTCAAATGTTCTAAAACTGAGGCAAGTGTCTGGATTGTCCCATTGCCACAATTAGATCAATAGTAGACAACTGTAAGGTTTTCTTCGTCTTCAAAATCATTAGTAAAATTGGACGCATGATGTTGAAAGACTTCATCTGACTGAGGATACTCTAGCTTTGCTGTTAACAGCCTCCTCCACCGTTGTCTCAATAGCCTTCACAATATATTCATAGTTGACCTGGATAGCTGTAAGCCCATCGTATTGTTGAGAGATACTTTACAGTTTGCAGCTTTGGCTGCACTGTCTACACAATATCTTCAAATACAGCATGCCTCTTGGGACTTTCTTCAAGAAACACACAAATACACTGGATTGCACCAAGAAAGTAGAAAATAAAGTTATTTTCTTTGTGTGACATATAAGCATTTACCAGCGCCAGGCTTAAGCAGTGAGCATAGCAGTGTACATTCATGATTACAGAATGTTTTCATTACATTTTGCCTGTACTCCAGAAAGCTCATATGCCATTGTGGATGTACCATCAAAACAAACATCAAGAACATCACTCCATTCACGTCTAATGATTTTGACAATTTTGACCAGTATCATAAAATTGGTCTCGGCATTACAAATTTTCAGGTGCTGAATTGTAATAAACTTTTCCACTGGCTCAGGAATTCTTTCTTTTTCAGAAGTTGAAACAGAATACCTGATAAAGATAGCCATTTACTTATGATGTCCCACGTCAGATGTTTCGTCTGCAATATTGGAGAATGGACATCACTTAATTTCATCCGCAATGATTTGCAACATCACATTGTTGAAGGCTGTTAAAATACCATTTTAAATCGCACTGATTGTATAATTACAATTCTTTGGCAATTTCTCCAAATTTTGCTTCATAAATGGGTCATTTTTGTTGAGTATAGAGAATATTTGAAGAAATAACCCTTATTGTATACTGTCTTGTGATTAATTATGACCTCTCAAATATCTTCCTCCACTTGCCAACATAATGATAATATCTACCAACAGGGTCATGTATTCATTGTTTTCCTGTCTTTGCATTTATTTTTGTTCCAGCTGGGCCTCTTTTCCTAAATCTAAAGCACCATAATTAAATTTTCCAGATACAAAATTGTCGCAATTATCTACACTTGACTGATGACGGTGTGAAAACTGGTGGTTTCTGAATTTTCCATTTGTCCTCTTCCTTACTCGGAAACTAGTTGTTTTGAACGGTCGTCAATGTTTCCAGTGCGTGTACTTTCATTTCGGGCAAAGAATTGAAAAGGGAAAAGAAAGCTGCATCCTTTTTAGTGTTGTATTCCGAAAAATGTTAACTAGCCAACCATTGAAGACAAAAATACCTTTTCTTGTTCTCTGTTTTTTTTTTCTGCGTAAAAAGGCAAGTGTGGTTAAAATGACCTGTGCCTTATTCTTTGCATCCTTTCCAGTCTTGCTTTCGGTTCTATGACATGGATCAAGAGGTGCAGGAGGAACAACTATATTTCGGGTAAAAATTATATGTACTTTAATTTTGTATATAATTATTGTATATCTAATAAATAATGGTAACTAAACTAAGATAAATGTGCAATNATATGTACTTTAATTTTGTATATAATTATTGTATATCTAATAAATAATGGTAACTAAACTAAGATAAATGTGCAATTTTACTTCGAATAGAGGCTGTGTCGATTCGCAAAATTCTGATTATGTGCCAAACTGCCGATATACCAATTTTCACTAATGAACTTCAGATGTGAGAGAAGCATTACGGCATTGTTCTTGTGAGATTGAAAGCAAAATTAATAATTAATCTACTGACCGTCATTGCATTTCATTGCAAGGTTTGCTGGAACCTAGGCGAATAAATGCCTATTGTTGATGCATTTAACTACGTACAGTTAATTTGTTCTTAGAGAAATCAAAAGAAATCAATGTCATATCAAAATAAATGCTTCATTTTTAAAAACATATTTAACATTAAAAAACTTACTGAACNTATCAAAATAAATGCTTCATTTTTAAAAACATATTTAACATTAAAAAACTTACTGAACTATAACTGTAAAGTTTAGGCTTGGTTCAACCGACTATTGTTAAACAGTCAACATGGTATTAGGAAAGTTAAACAGTGTACCATTGTTTCACGAACCACCATTATCACCAATATAATGTTAGACCCGCTGTTAATATAACAGCACAAAATTTCGTGTAGTTAAAACTCTAATGTGCTGTAAGCAGAAGTACAGTGACTGCTGTAAGATATANATAACAGCACAAAATTTCGTGTAGTTAAAACTCTAATGTGCTGTAAGCAGAAGTACAGTGACTGCTGTAAGATATATTGTAGAAAAATTGTTACTAAATGAAGTCTATAAAATGTGGCAGAACATCAACTAGGTAATCCGAACGTACGGAGAAATTAATTCAGGGATCTACCAGAAGGAACATTTCTTGGAAGGTCGGTCCTGTGCTCGCCAATGGTTACTATGCCGAAAACGTGAGCGCTCTATCCCATATTCCCTTTACGGTGCGTACAGAGCTAACGTATAATCTGGGATTCTCTAATACAGTCTTTTATATACTTTCATGTACCTACTCCAGGACAAANGTACAGAGCTAACGTATAATCTGGGATTCTCTAATACAGTCTTTTATATACTTTCATGTACCTACTCCAGGACAAGCATATGAAGCAGTGAAGCACAGCATATTCGTTCGTGCAATTTTTTTTTCCCTCTCCGAATGCTGAATAATGACGAAGAACTGAAACGACGCGGAAAGTAAGCGAGACGTTTTTTTTAATCTGCTCGAGCAGGTCCGTTGTGGGCGGGGCTTTTCTTTATCACATCCTGGCGTCACTGCCNGTACAGAGCTAACGTATAATCTGGGATTCTCTAATACAGTCTTTTATATACTTTCATGTACCTACTCCAGGACAAATATATGAAGCAGTGAAGCACAGCATATTCGTTCGTGCAATTTTTTTTCCCTCTCCGAATGCTGAATAATGACGAAGAACTGAAACGACGCGGAAAGTAAGCTANTCTAATACAGTCTTTTATATACTTTCATGTACCTACTCCAGGACAAATATATGAAGCAGTGAAGCACAGCATATTCGTTCGTGCAATTTTTTTTCCCTCTCCGAATGCTGAATAATGACGAAGAACTGAAACGACGCGGAAAGTAAGCTAGACGTTTTTTTTAATCTGCTCGAGCAGGTCCGTTGTGGGCGGGGCTTTTCTTTATCACATCCTGGCGTCACTGCCGGCCGACCGCGCGGAAGCAAAGCCGGGCGCGCCCGCTGAATGAAGCCGTAATGAAGCGTACCGCCGACAAAGATGCCCGAGCCGCGGTGGTCCACCGCCAGCGACCAGCGAAGGGCCGATTACCGCTCTGCAGCCGAGCGCACCACACACACGTCCAAGCTTTAATCAAAATAGGAAGTGTGCCGAATGGAAACGCGAAGGCATTGGTGTCCGCGATGGGACGCGGCGGACGTCTATAAAGCACACGTGTGCTCGGGGATCCAGATAAAAAATTATCCGGTCTTGTGGTACCGCGGCCAACGTGCTTAGACGCCAAACTATGATTTTCCTGGACTCGGCGAATCCGGCGGTAGCTACGTCGTACCCGCGTAGAGGGTTACTTCCTGCCATGTGAGCAGAAACGATTGTCGCATGACATCAGCGAAAACTAATCTCTGGCCCAAGGAAGGTGGGGAGTAGGAGAACAGATTTAAGGTGGCCGCCTGGTTGAATGAATTTTGCACATCTGAGGCCTAAAAGCGTGGGAGCGCTAGGGGCGACTGAGATATGCGCATCAACTATCTCATCGCCTCTACGCGCAAAGCACTGAACTTGCGTGCAATCTTGCCGTCGATAACGCGCCTCTATGAGACTTTCAGCGGAGACCCTGCCATTTTATGACGTAATAATAAAAATAANCGATAACGCGCCTCTATGAGACTTTCAGCGGAGACCCTGCCATTTTATGACGTAATAATAAAAATAAAGGTTTGACACACGTCCCTATTCCTTTTTTAATGTTTTTTACCGGAATGTTCATACCTAAAAAATGACCGCGAAAACACTCGTTTGAGTCATTTTCACTATCACCAAAACATGCTTTAGAGAAAAACGGAGGAACTGAAAAACATATACAGACGCGTAATGTTTCTTAAATGCTATTCGTAAGCAAACCTCACTCAGGCACGTTGGCCACCTTAATTTCAAAATGCCCAGATAGCGTCAGTTGTTCGAGGGAACTTCTTAACCTCAGGCCAACCACAGCGAACATACATTTCTAAAAAGTTATCTTTGAGATTCAACGTCGTGAACTCAAATCCAAGGTTAGATGCGTGCGTCTGTGAGTTTGCTAAATGCTAGTTATTCATGTTCGATTGTAAGAAATCTCGCTGATGCTCTTCGATACTTTATTTTTAGCTAAGCGATAAAATTTCGTTACTGAGGTTTCTGCAAACCGTTTACAAATGTCCGCCACATAGCAGATAGCCTGTACGTCATGTGCTACGAAGGAAAGCATAGCTTTCGCTGTGTTTTGGTAGTCTGTGTGGCTGTGCCAGGGACATAGTCGTGGGTTTAACGTAAACACACGTCTACATTCGCGGGTAATATTTTCTTAGGGGCAAGGATTTAAGAGAAAGTAACGAAATGGATACTTAACTTTCGTTGCTTCAGAACTATACGGAAGTTTCGTTTGTGACCAAAATCAGCGCGCTGGCGCACTGGAGTCCCGAAATATGTATGTTTCCACGAAAATTCGCCTGCGCCCAAAATTGCCGCAGTCATCGCGGCTCCCCACTCGCACCTCGAGCATGCGCGCCATCAACGCAACGTCATGCTCGCATCGTAGTCATATACGCGATAGAGCGATACCACGTTTATTTCAATTGGTTATTTAGTCACTCTGCAAACGTTACATCACCGTTCTCGTCCAGGTACCCCATGTGTTAGTCTGGTTTTAATTTGGACGCCTGGGTAGGTCGCAGAACGGTGTGCAGAGCTCCAGCAGAAAACTTTTTATTAAAAAACCGTCCAACGTGTGTGAGTGAGATCTGCTTACGAATAGCATTTAAGAAACATTGCGTGTCTGTATATGTTTTTCAGTTCTTCCATTTTTCTCTAAATCATGTTTTGGTGATAGTGAAAATGGCTCAAAGGAGTGTTTTCGCGGTCATTTTTAGGTATGAACATTCCGGTAAAAAAAACATTAAGAAAGGAATAGGGGCATGCATCAAACCTTTATTANGGTCATTTTTAGGTATGAACATTCCGGTAAAAAAAACATTAAGAAAGGAATAGGGGCATGCATCAAACCTTTATTTTTATTATTACGTCATAAAATGGCGGGGTCTCCGCTGAAAGTCTCATAGAGGCGTTATGGGCGGCAAGACTGCGCGCCAGTTCAGTGATTTGCGCGTAGAGGCGATGAGAGAGTTGATGCGCATGTCTCAGTCGCCCCTAGCGCTCCCACGCTTTTAGGCCTCAGACGTGCAAAATTCCTCCAAGGCCACCTTAAAGACGCATTTACGCCAACACTTAGTTCTGTGCGATATTCCTTATCGGCGCGGCGTAGACTTGGAGTAATCGGGAGCAAGTACGCCGCAGCAGCGCAGTTGGCTCGAGCAGCACTTAGCGCCGTCACACCGGCACTCTGGGGGTGGCTTTGTGACAGCGGTGCAGGGGGTGACGTCTGTCCCGGGCCCCGCGTCGCCGTTTCAAATCTCCATAATGGGGCGAAGTTGGTCCCGCGCGCCTCTGTCCAAGCGCGCGCGCCCACAAGCACACAGGCGCTGCGAGATGGGCTCTTTTATGTTGCGCACAAAGCCTTCATTTAGCCGCCGCTTTTAGAAATAATGAAAGACGACACCTCACAGCTACCCCCTTACCCGGCCTCGCTCAGCGTCACCGGGCCCGCCAGACAGCTCGCGATGGAGTGTCTTCTTGTTCCCGTCGCGAAAGCCATGTGTGGCGCACTCAACAGCTCTTCGTGTTGCAATTATCACCACGTGAACCTCCGCGCCTAACAGAAACCTGGCTCTTTTCCGTCGTCTCACGGTTATTAGCTCTTACGGCGGGCAGCCTTCTGGTGCTCGTGCTCGCAATCTAGTACTTGGACCGCGTTCCAAAACGTTACTCCGAGAGTAGAGTACGGTAACATAGAGTAAAGTTTTTTTGGAACGAACTTTTTATAAATATTATGCTGTATTTACAAACATTTCCTATGCGCAAAATGGCAAATGTACGTAGCCAAATGACAATAACCTATCCATAATAACGCTGTTTATAATATCCAAGCTTCATTAAAAAAAAACTCAGTTTAAAGAATGCTATACACAACAAGCTTTACTTATCATAACCTCATAAGTCAAATAAAAATATGGATTTTATTACTAATCTTCGATAATTTTCCATCTGTGCCTGTAAACATAGTGAGCACGTTTTATTTAACTTTGCTTGATTCAGCTAAATCTCCCCCCTTCCCACTACTCTTCGTTATTCGCCGAAATAATTCGGGTAAAAGTTTCACTCTGGAAAGACGTTCAGGGTAATTACTCTTCAAGTTTGGGAAACCGCCAAGGGCAAGTAAAAGATTTACTCAGATTGTCTTGTGACGTCCAAAGATTAAAGTTTACTAGCATATTTACGTTTTGGAATGCAACCTTTGTTGGCAATAGGCGTAAATTGGGAATATTTTGACTGTGTGACAAAACAAATTTTATAATTTTTCTTGGTTTTACACACAAACAAACCTTTTCTTTTATCACGCTATGTTGTGCTCTACTCTTGCGTACACACTTAAAAAGTTTCTTCTCATAGACCTACACAAAAAAAGATCTGAAAAGTTTTTTTTTTTCATTTTTATGGCTAAAAATAAATGAGTGTATTTCCATTGTTTAGTGGACAGTGGCCACTCTTAAACATGTTTTCCGATTTAAATTGTTCGCATTTAACACCATGTTGACTACATTCTTGGTAGTGATAATCAGGTATGATCACACGTGAAAACTGTTCACTTTCTTCTATATTCATTACAAAATCTTCGCCCCTTCTTTTATGGAATGAAATGTAAAGCGCATCATACACGGTACAAAAAGGACGTGAGCACAAAGATTTCCAAGAATAATTTCCATATACCTTTTTATTGTATACGTACCAAAATCGCTTTCTTTTAAATCCCTCGACACTTCAAAGAAATATAACGTCACGATAAATGATTGAAGAGAACACTNTCCAAGCTTCATTAAAAAAAAACTCAGTTTAAAGAATGCTATACACAACAAGCTTTACTTATCATAACCTCATAATTCAAATAAAAATATGGATTTTATTACTAATCTTCGATAATTTTCCATCTGTGCCTGTAAACATAGTGTGCACGTTTTATTTAACTTTGCTTGATTCAGCTAAATCTCCCCCCTTCCCACTACTCTTCGTTATTCGCCGAAATAATTCGGGTAAAAGTTTCACTCTGGAAAGACGTTCAGGGTAATTACTCTTCAAGTTTGGGAAACCGCCAAGGGCAAGTAAAAGATTTACTCAGATTGTCTTGTGACGTCCAAAGATTAAAGTTTACTAGCATATTAACGTTTTGGAATGCAACCTTTGTTGGCAATAGGCGTAAATTGGGAATATTTTGACTGTGTGGCAAAACAAATTTTATAATTTTTCTTGGTTTTAGACACAAACAAACCTTTTCTTTTATCACGCTATGCTGTGCTCTACTCTTGCGTACACTCTTCAAAAAATTCTTCTCATAGAGCTACACAAAAAAAAATCTGAAAAGTTTTTTTTTTCCCACTTTTATGGCTAAAAATAAATAAGTGTAATTCCTTTGTTTAGTGGACAGTGGCCACTCTTAAACACATTTTCTGATTTAAATTGTTTGCATTTAACACCATGTTGACTACATTCTTGGTAGTGATAATTAGGTATGATCACACGTGAAAGCTGTTCACTTTCTTCTATATTCATTACGAAATCATCGCCCCTTCTTCTATGGAATGAAATGTAAAGCGCATCATATACGGCAAAAAAAGGACGTGAGCACAAAGATTTCCAAGAATAATTTTCATATAGATTTTTATTGTATACATGCCAAAATCGCTTTCTTTTAAATCCCTCGACACTTCAAAGAAATATAACGTCACGATAAATGATTGAAGAGAACACTNCCAAAATCGCTTTCTTTTAAATCCCTCGACACTTCAAAGAAATATAACGTCACGATAAATGATTGAAGAGAACACTTCATACTATTACGCTGTACTTTACAACTAAAAAAAATAAAACAAAAATTACATATTTCCCAGATACACTGCCAAGAAGTGTATTAAATTTTAAACGGCTCTGAGAGTTGTGGAGATACTGCATAAAAGTGCATTTTGTTACCATAGATCAAGACAGCGAATTGCTCTTAAAATACACTTTTGCTGCTGCAAAAGTCAAGACACTTACTGTGGCTATCTCCATATATATTATTACTCGCGCACTCTCGCCAACACACACACACGCGCGCACACGCACTCACGCATACGCACGCACACGCACGTGCACACGCTCACGCATACACTCACGCGCGCACTTTTCTGTGCTCTTCGTCATTCTAAAACAGTCCAAACTACGAACTTCTTGTTCATCATGCACTGCACCCTCCTTGATGGTTTCAATTCCTATGATCACTTTACACCCTCCCGTTTTCTAACACTCTCTTATGACTTATTTCGCCGTTCGCAAGCCGTTTAACATACCTATATAGTTTATGCAGTGGCGGTTCGTGCTATAGGGCTGTAGGGTTGCAGCCTCCTCCCTCCTGAATTATTTGTGAATTACAGTAAACCATTTTTAATGTCCCAGTTGCTCTCAATTTAAATTCAATCTTATTATGATTGTTTCTAGCTTTCTAACTTTCTACCACAGGCCTATCCCTCGTCATTAAAATAATAAACGTGACTGGTTTACAAGCTATTTCTTTTTCTCAGTTATCATTATAGGAGAGAAATTAAATTAAAAACAAATGGCTTAATAATTAATCAGCCTTCATCAACATGGCAGCAGACAAATAAAATAAAATTTAATCGTGATGCGTATGATAAGCACAAATAGCTGAGTGGAAGTGAATAAAAAAATACTCTATTTTGTTTTTATGAAAAGTGTTTTAAAGATATTCTTACCTTATTAAATTGATTTGCTTTTTTTTTTTTTTTTTTTTTTTTTTTTTTTTTTTTTTTTTATTTAATTTCGCACATATTTGTTGTTTTAAAATCACAAATTAAAATGGCGGGAATATTTTATCGGTGCAGCATAAAATAGAGGTTGAGAAAGGCTAAATTACTGTGTTAAAATATATTTTTTATCAATAAAACGTTTTGTGACAAAAAAAAATTTAATACGAGATTATTAAAAAAGGATGGCACAAAAGTAAAGGTGATTTATCCATGTACCATACTTTTTTAATAATCCTAAGTACTTAAAAAATCAAAGCGAAATGAACATTTGAAGTTTACTGGATATTTAGTGCTTGACAAATGTTCGTTTGGATGAATAACAATGACCATTTTTAATTGTTTATCCATTTGGCTATGTTTATTACTAAAATGTTAATGAAGTCATTATTTGAAACTTGACTTGAAATATTGGCAAAAGCAATTTTGTTAGGTTAAATATCTTATTTCAACATTTATTTATTCTTTATGCAATTCATTCATGTTAATTTTTTTACATGTACTTAAAGGAAATATTTAGGAGGATATTTTTTATATTGTATGACCATTAATGACGCTAGGCAAGTTTGATTTCACAATTTTAATTTACTTTAATTTATTATGTGCAAGTATTTAGTTGACAATGATGAATATTTAAGACTTTCGTTAAACATTCGTCAAAGCTGTGTCATCACAATATTATTTTTCATTTTCTTTTCAGTTTTATGAAGTCCAACAACATATTTTTCTTTATTGTTTTGTTAAATGCAAAGTCACATTCGCACAACCCTAGAATATTTTAAAGCTTATTTTCAAAATAAAAAATATAAACGCAATTTAATAAACTCACCCCCCCCCCCTCCTCGAAACTCTCAAATATTCAGTATCACTGTGTGCAGCCCTACCTGTGCTGAAAAGCACGAGCCGCGACTGGGTTCATACTTGGTGTGAATCCCGCACTCCTTGACCAATTCCATTCTTGATAAATGCCCACTTCCTCCTCTCACTTGCGACACCACCTTCAGTTTCTCCTGGGGTCCGCGGTAGTGTCGTAGTCAAGAATACGCGCCTCCCACTACGGCGAGTCGGGTTCGGCTCTCGGCGGCGGGATCACCCAGATTATTTCCGAATGTAGAAAACGGGGCGGACGTTGCCAGCAGCCGGCGTGTTTTCTCGGGGCATTCCCTTTCCCCCTGCCCTTGCATTCCGCCCCTGCTCCACCCTCACCTTACTTCGCCCTCTCAAGACCTCGCTGTTAAGTGCCGACCGAGACTTGTAAACTTTAGATGGTTCTTTGCGCCAATTGACATGTCCTACCTCAAACGGTTTGCAGCATTTTAAAACATTCCCTGCCTGAAATTGCACACGTTTACATAAACACTGACTGGCTCGCCTTTGTAACCCCATTTTACAACTCGCGGAGTTCCACCGGTCTGCATCCCAGACACTCTAATTTCTAGGCACGCACATACATAAAGCCTTTAAACAGGAAATTATAATGCGGTAATATTATCTCACTTTTGCGAGACACTACTGTGCCATAAGCTCACTTTTATCGCGCACAAACGCACAAAGAAGATTTTTAGGCGCACNGCGAGACACTACTGTGCCATAAGCTCACTTTTATCGCGCACAAACGCACAAAGAAGATTTTTAGGCGCACAAATAACTACACTGTGTACGAAGAATTCAGTAACTGCAATTNCTCTAATTTCTAGGCACGCACATACATAAAGCCTTTAAACAGGAAATTATAATGCGGTAATATTATCTCACTTTTACGAGACACTACTGTGCCATAAGCTCACTTTTATTGCGCACAAACGCACAAAGAAGATTTTTAGGCGCACAAATAACTACACTGTGTACGAAGAATTCAGTAACTGCAATTNGCGCACAAACGCACAAAGAAGATTTTTAGGCGCACAAATAACTACACTGTGTACGAAGAATTCAGTAACTGCAATTGGAAAGATGAGCGAGTGCTAAAAGAGACAATAACTGCACAAAAAATAAATAAACCGAAACCAGTTTGTTTTAAAAATATTTTGTTCTCAATTATAACCGTTTATCACGAAGTAAAACGCATTATTTTTATATACCTGATATTATCAGCATCGAACCAAGTTTGCACTGTATGTTGTTATGATTTTGATATTTTGTTGATATTTATCCTTAACGGGGATATAGGAGCGTAACAAGTTATTGATANGTATGTTGTTATGATTTTGATATTTTGTTGATATTTATCCTTAACGGGGATATAGGAGCGTAACAAGTTATTGATGAGAGTTATGTAATGAACACTATATAAACGAGGTTTATTTGACATTAAGTTTGTACAATACTACTTCAATATAAATATGATTGAAATACTTGCCCCCCTCGATATGATTATATGACTTTATTTAAATTATATTATTTTATAAAGATTTAACTAGCCACGTTCTGAGTAAAGTCTAATCGGAGAGTCCCCACCTTGTTCATGAATCTGGAGGCTGATTAAGATGGCGCCAGTCAACGGCCGGACACACCCATCGTCAGTGGTCTTCTCGTTCCAATGGCACGAGGACAAAAGACACCGNTGGCGCCAGTCAACGGCCGGACACACCCATCGTCAGTGGTCTTCTCGTTCCAATGGCACGAGGACAAAAGACACCACCCACGGACTACACTGTCATATATCGGCTGCGTTGTCCCCGTTTAATGGCCGGTGGAGGGGGTTCTATGGTTGGCGATTTCATAACTAATTTCAGCGATCACGGCCTGTGTCATTTATAAATAAGTGAAGGTGTGGTCAGGCAGGCCGCTCAGCTAAGGGCCTGACCACAACTCGTAACATCGTGCACTAACGCAAATATGTTACAGCAATATCAGTTGCACTTGCACTTCAACATGTTTGACCTAACATGCTTTGTTGTGGTCGTGAGGTGTTCAGTCCATTGCCACCACAACTACAGAATAGTTTTGCAGCATTATATGAAGTTTACCTACTAAGCTATTTACATTTGTCAAAATAAAATAAAACTATGATTTTAATATTTGCCATTTCGTCACAACTCTGGACTCTGCCTATAGAATCGTGGCCTTGGCTCAGCGATAAAGTAAGACTAACAAATTGCTTCCAAGGCTCTCGGTAATATTTTCCAAAGAAATAGTACAACTTTGATACAAAATTAACATACGAATCATTATGCAGAATAAAGTAAAATAATTAAATATCTTAACCACAACACATTAAAAAAAATCATCAATCGGAAATAAACAAAGTAATACTTGGATATTAGTCATAAAAGTACATTTACTGGAACCTTTCGACAATAACCTTCTCAAGAGCCAAGACGGGCAGNCGACAATAACCTTCTCAAGAGCCAAGACGGGCAGTTTATACATTTTTCTGCAGCCGTAGTAACTTTTTATGTTTCGTCGGTAACAGAAAATTGCTAGTTTGGCTAGTTAAGTAAATTATACAAACGTGAGTTTCTCTGAATTTTGTCATCAATAAACCAATCTTTGCAGACAGATTATCTTTAGAATTAATGTTGACGTCACAGTTGAANCTCTGAATTTTGTCATCAATAAACCAATCTTTGCAGACAGATTATCTTTAGAATTAATGTTGACGTCACAGTTGAATGTATTACGTAACGATGCTAATCTGCGTAATTCGTCACATTCTGGAAACAACACAGTTCTTCTCTTAAGCAAGTGTGACTTAGCTTCAAAGTATACAGTGCAAGTATTATTTATGACTGTCTGTTTTATAGATAAATTGTCAGCGTAAAGAACACCACAGGAATAAAGAATTCTTTTTGGAACGTATGAAACCAGTAGACATTTTACTTGTAACAGAAGCGGAATGGGCATAGTGGAAAGCCGGGAACGTGTTTCTTTGAAAATCGCGTTCTTTTAAACGTTTGTGAAATATGCGATTTTATGTGGAGCAGACCGCAGGACCTCGATCCGAGGGGAGGGGCTTTGAGGCTTCGTCAGCAGCTACGGAGACAAGTTGATTGCAGAAGAGGACAGACGACGGGATTTACTAAGAAGAGGAACGGCGTGGGTTTACGAAAGCTTGTTACAAGTGCGTCCTTCCCTGGGCGAAGCGCACGGTGAATGGGATTTCCAGATTTAGCAATTTTTCTGTCGTTCAGCACTTACCCCCGCCCTTCGTTTCTGTCAGTACGGTTTACTTTTAACTGCATGTTTCCCCACAGACCTTAACGAGGGATGATAATGCAGATTTTTCTTCAAATCTGTTTGTACACCTGTCCTCGGGGGAACGTCACTCCTTTATGTATCCACCGGCTTATCTGATGCAGAAATTGTTTAGTATATGTAAACAAAGAAATTTCNGGAACGTCACTCCTTTATGTATCCACCGGCTTATCTGATGCAGAAATTGTTTAGTATATGTAAACAAAGAAATTTTTGACAAGGTGTAATGTGTTTTCTTTTTTTGATTGATTTGTATTTAATTTCACACTTTTATTCTTTTAAGATATATAAAAGTTCTATTATACTATCACAATATTTACGTGTTTTTAGCTTAAGAATGTGGCGGAGATAATAAATGCTAAACTTGTTAACTNGGAACGTCACTCCTTTATGTATCCACCGGCTTATCTGATGCAGAAATTGTTTAGTATATGTAAACAAAGAAATTTCTGACAAGGTGTAATGTGTTTTCTTTTTTTGATTGATTTGTATTTAATTTCACACTTTTATTATTTTAAGATATATAAAAGTTATATTATACTATCACAATATTTACGTGTTTTTAGCTTAAGAATGTGGCGGAGATAATAAATGCTAAACTTGTTAACTNTTCCTATTGAACTACATTGTAAACATTAATGTTATGCTCGCATAGGATGGCAATACAGTAGCTGCAAAATGAAATGACTGCTATGCAATGGCCTACTACACTGCAGGAGAGTTACCTTAGAAGCCAGAGAGCAGCATAGCAGCAACTCGAGTCTCAGTACACATATCCTTACTCCCAAAAAAACTACTGTTCGTTGGATCCTATGAAAAAAGTACACTAAAACTCCACGAACTTCGTACAAGCACCCAGGAACCTAGAGCTGGAAATCGTCAGGCAATTTATTTCTCTGTGGGAGGAATACAATGAAGTGCTATCACCATCTCTACCACCACGAAAGCATTTATACTGATATTTATTCTAAATTGTTGAGCTATCTTATCGCTGGTNCTATCACCATCTCTACCACCACGAAAGCATTTATACTGATATTTATTCTAAATTGTTGAGCTATCTTATCGCTGGTTGCATACTTTTTCGCATGTTCGTTGATGGAGCCTTGATTTTAAGAAGATAATCGAACATGGCTATAAAGTATAACCAGACCGGACCATGCGAAAGCACCGCCACCTAGAAAAATCTGTATCAATAAACAAAGGTGCCAAAAACCTGAAATTGGGAAGTATTTAAGTCAGTAAGCTCTGAAGCATCCAAATGCTGACATTTCCCTTTCACACACCTCCATCAGGACAACCCACAACTGGAAAAAAGATGTCACAGAGAAGAGCCCCAATCTGGAAACCCAGACTCACTGATCCCAAATGATGCAATCTGGGACAAGTAACAAGGCAAGAAATGCCTCCGCTGGGATTATGGTGCTACAGTAGCTGGTTACTCACTCACCTAATAATGAAAGTGAAAAGTCTCCTTCCTAAGAAGCAGGAGTCACTATGAGGGAACAACCGAGGACAATAATGTCAATTATATGCATAAATGCTACCCCATTCTCTAATGAATACATGGGCGAGCCCACAATTGCTCCCATGCAAACATGCCAAAAATAACTACCTATTTCCAAAGCGAGTATACCAGCAGTTCTAAGAGACTAGCAGTTGTCTACCCCTCTTATAAAACATACACTGTAGAGCAAAAAAAAAAAAACTGGTATAGGCGTGCGTATGCAAACAACAGAGGTATGGAACCAATCAGAGTAACGCGATGCGGTCGGCAACGCCTATATAATACAACAAGCGTCTGGCAAAGTTTCTAGATCGGTTACTGCTAATACAATGGCAGGTTATCAAGATTTAAGCGAGTTTGAACATGGTGTTATAGTCGGCGCAAGAGAGATGGGACATAGCATCTACCATAACATTTGGATTTTCGCGTACGACCATTTCACGAGTGTACCGTGAATATCGGGAATCCGGTAAAACATCAAATCTTCGAAATCGCTGCGGCCGGAAAAATATCGTGAACGAACGGGACAAGCGACGACGACTGACGAGAATCATTAAACGTGACAGACGTGGAACCCTTTCTCAAATTGGCGCATATTTCAATGCTGGGGCATCAACAAGTGCCAGCGTACGAACTATTCAACGGATCATCATTGATATGGGCTTTCGGAGCCGAAGGCCCACTCGTGTACTGTTGTTGACTGCACNAACGGATCATCATTGATATGGGCTTTCGGAGCCGAAGGCCCACTCGTGTACTGTTGTTGACTGCACGACACAAAGTTTTACGCCTCGCCTGGGCCCGCCAACAGCGCCATTGGACTGTTGATGACTGGAAACACGTTGCCTGGTCTGACGAGTCTCGTTTCCAATTGTATCGGGTGGATAGACGTGTACGGGTATGGGGGCATCCTCATGAATCCATGGATCCTACAAGTCAACAGGGGACTGTTAAAGCTGGTGGAGGCTCTGTCATGGTATGGGGCGTGTGCAGTTGGCGTGAAATGGGACCCCTGATACGTCTAGATACGACTCTGACAGGTGCCAGATACATAAGAATCCTGCCCGATCACCTGCCCCCATTCATGTCCATTGTGCATTCGCTACCTGCACCTGTTAAGGTCGTCCTGTTACACTGTGGGGACACGTCGAGAGTTGCTACCGAGTGATTCCAGGAACACTCCTCTGACTTTAGACACTTCCATTGGCCACCTAAATGTGGTCTGTACTTGTAATAACTCGTATTATGGGATGCCTTGCAACATGCTGTTCAGAAGAGATCTCCACCGCCTCACACTCCTATGGATTTGTGGACTGGCCTGGAGGATTCATTGTGTGAATTGCCTCCTGCATACTTTCAGAGTTTCAGACATTAGTTGAGTCCATGCCACGTCGTCTTGGGGCACTTCTGCGTGCTCGCGGGGACCCTACACGATATTAGGTAGGTGTACCAGTTTTTTTTTTTTGGCTCTTCAATGTAAGTACTGCCAGTTGTCAGCATGATTAGAATCACTCATCCCTCAGATTACCAATCAGCTCACAGTAACTTGAAAGAACTTCCTTAGACATATCCACAACCGCCATATATAAAATCTCTGAGGTAGCCAAGTCAAGAAACCAGAAAACATAAATCAGAATGTATGTCCCAGTGCTCACTGGGGTCTAATAAACATTAGGCAAGACTTCCTAGAAATGTTTAACCTGGTAAGAGACTACATGTTGTATAACCNTTTTTTTTTTTTTTTTTTGGCTCTTCAATGTAAGTACTGCCAGTTGTCAGCATGATTAGAATCACTCATCCCTCAGATTACCAATCAGCTCACAGTAACTTGAAAGAACTTCCTTAGACATATCCACAACCGCCATATATAAAAACTCTGAGGTAGCCAAGTCAAGAAACCAGAAAACATAAATCAGAATGTATGTCCCAGTGCCCACTGGGGTCTAATAAACATTAGGCAAGACTTCCTAGAAATGTTTAACCTGGTAAGAGACTACATGTTGTATAACCNCACTGGGGTCTAATAAACATTAGGCAAGACTTCCTAGAAATGTTTAACCTGGTAAGAGACTACATGTTGTATAACCAGACATTCAGGCAGATTGCCACCACGATTTTCTGAAAGAACTCAAGTAATCCCAAGTATAAATATACAGTATACTTGATACTATTTTCTTCATGTATTCACTCAATTTCCTAACATGAAAAATCTCAGAAAACCTACAAAAATCTCCTGAAAATATTTGGAACGCATACAAGAGTGTCGATTTCAAAAAGGCCTTATGGTTAAAACCAACTGTGCTGAGCCAAAGGTCAGCCCAAGAGATCATAAATACGAAATCTCTCCAAGCTTTTTGGAAGCAAGAGTTCTACACCATCTTGGGGTCTTTCTGAGGATATGGTGGATAACATCACCTGTTTCTGCAAGGTAAGCATGCCCAAGTACCATTCCAGTTGGATAGACAGACCCCAATCAGTCAACATTCCAGTTCAACCGTCCAAATCCTAGTCAGTGCCCTGGACCAGCAGAAGATGGTCCAGGTTTTAGCTATTTGTGCTAGCACTCGTCCAATCCAGTGGACCTTTGTAGGCTGAGTGAAGTAAAAGATGAGAAGTTAGCTGATATACATAGAGCGAATCACTTTCCACTCATTTTTCCATTGTACTAGTCCAATGACTACTCAGTATTTACATAAATGCTCCATTACTACAAATGGGAACATAATGACAACTGTGGACTAGCAACAACAAAAATTCTCTCTCTTGTATATTTTCCTTTTATAAAAAAAATATTTATGTTGAGAATTATACACATATATTTTATTTTGATTTTTACTTATATTTAAATAGTTGCCTTTTCTTCGTAGCACCTGGATCCCAACTGCATGTCTGGCAAACATATTTCAAAGACTTCGAGAATTTAGCAGAATATTCAGGTTTTCTTTAAGTGAGATGAAAAAAAGAAATGGGCATATTATGTTTTGAGTTTTGCTATGTTTTTATGTGTACTCCTTTGGCTGAGAAGCATACCTTGTATCAGAATTAAAAGTGATTCTGGTTAATATATTCCTTATTAGGTTATCAATCCCACCTTAAATTTGCTTTTGCTTTTTTATAATCCTAACATCTATCTTTTGCTTTGATTTCAGTAACCCTCCAGTTGCACAGACGGGCCAGGGAAAATGGTATAGTAGGATGACATTACAGTCAGCTACTCGCCAGCTATGAGGAAGAGAACAAAGAAATCATATTGATCATCTTGAACTCAGCCCATTTCCAGTCGAGAAGACGAGGAAGTTGATGCATTTTTAATGCTTTGTGAGCATGCGATGCCATCCCCATCAGTTCCCCCAACTCATTTGGCAATGTGGTCCGTGCACACCAAACACATTGCTGAATAATGTATATTGATAGCGCTTGCATAGTAGGGAAGCACTGTACCTATCATAAGTTTGGCGGAGAAAAGTTCGCCCTTGAGGTCACAGTNATAGCGCTTGCATAGTAGGGAAGCACTGTACCTATCATAAGTTTGGCGGAGAAAAGTTCGCCCTTGAGGTCACAGCGTCCATTTTAACTATCTTTTTAAATGGTTTCTCCAACTTCCACCTTTACCCGTACCTATAACTGTGTAACTATTACATAATATAAGGAACTGATCAGGTATGAATGTTTATTTCACGATTTCGTGACCTGAATATCATGCTTGGAAATGTTTCAAGAACACGATTATTACTCTCAAATANATGTTTATTTCACGATTTCGTGACCTGAATATCATGCTTGGAAATGTTTCAAGAACACGATTATTACTCTCAAATAAGATTTGTGCTGTAATGCATTTATTATCAGTATTACTTCATTTTGTTCAATAGATCAAACATTTAAAACAAAATACTTGGTGGGTTTAGCTCAAACTCAGATTTACAAACCATGAAAAGTACTTAAACGTTATAACCAATCATCAAAAATAATCTTACAATGGTGGAAAAAGTATGACAATTAATTACTTAAATTAATAAAGCATTTAGAAAAATCACAACTTTTAAAATGTTTCATGATTTTATAATGGCTTCTAAAAAATTCATTATAACTAGTTTATTATTTCTTAATTATTATGAATTTTTGCGATTCTTGACATTAACAGATTTTTATTAGACTTTCTGCATAATTTTCACGAATTCAGATATTATTCATGAATTTTCCCTATTTTCCAATTTTTTTCTTGACTCTATAATAATTACTTAATATAATTTTTACGTTTATTCTTTGTATCAAAACTATTTTCATTTATTTTTTATTAAATTATTATAAAGTTTTTATAATTTTGAGTACTGTTAGTTTATTGTCCATAGTGCCTATTTTGTAGGTAACAACTTTGAAAATATTTAAAGTATCACTTACTGATAATTGTGTTATATATACATATAATTTACGTTGGAGTATCAGCAAGGTCTAAATGTTATTTTTATTATAATTTTTCACTAAACGTTTATTTTTAATGAATTACTTTATTTATTTGGGCGTTATTTTTGGCCATGACAAACTTTCTTCTCTGTGCTGTTCGTCAGAATACTTTCAACTATCATCCTTAATTTTTGTTGGTAATTTNGCCATGACAAACTTTCTTCTCTGTGCTGTTCGTCAGAATACTTTCAACTATCATCCTTAATTTTTGTTGGTAATTAATTTTTATTTAATTTATGAACCGTATGTTCTACACATATTAGAGAAGCAGTGCTTCTCTATTTAAATGGCCTCAACAGCAGTTTAGTTATTGCATGCTATTATTTTTAAAATAAAATGAAAGCACATGACACAGTATGTTAAAAAATCTACGAACCTGCGCTGCTGTGTTAACCCATAAAATTGTTATACATATCTGTACTTTTCAATTAGTAATAATTTATTTGAAAATGCAAATAATCACAAAAAAGTACTGCCATGCCAAAAAAAAAACTTGTTACGAATATTATTATATTTGTTGTATCGTGTTTTTGTTCTCCTGCAATACACTGACGTTAAAAATTAGCTTCTTATCACGTTTACCTGACTTGCTGNTGACGTTAAAAATTCGCTTCTTATCACGTTTACCTGACTTGCTGACACGGCTAAACCAACATCAAACTCGTTACGTGTTAATAGAGCATTCGACTTAATAGGAGTACGTTTCACCATAAATTGAAGTAGAAAATTTTAAAGAGGGGTAATACACGAAGATTTATTAGCTTAATACACGTAACAAGCGCTGTCACGTGCAGTTGGCGTTTTAATCAAATCGAGGCCTACTTAATACGAAAATTATCGTCTCGTAACCTGTGACCGACAGAATTTGCAAAATGAGCGCAAATTGAACGCTCGTGGTCCCTTGGAATGAATGATGAAATCAGCTGGTATGTTTTATGCAGTCGTAAAAAAAAGTGGTACTAATAAACATCCAACAGTCGATTATGTAGCAATACGTGGATTTCAGAACGTTCGTGGCAGTTGTTGAAAAGGCGTTTCCTTACTTCAGC
This sequence comes from Clitarchus hookeri, assembly GCA_002778355.1. Taxonomy (NCBI): domain Eukaryota; kingdom Metazoa; phylum Arthropoda; class Insecta; order Phasmatodea; family Phasmatidae; genus Clitarchus; species Clitarchus hookeri. Next base: position 112,940 of record NQII01004436.1, read on the forward strand.
ATGTTGACACTACCCGTGTTTATTGTATTGATATTAACAAGGCTCCTTAACATGGCCGAGATTATATTTTGATCTATCGCAGGCCTCAGAATTTTTTAAAAATAATTTTCCTTACAAATGTAAATACGTAAGTAAATAAACAAATTAAACTATTTGCAACATGCCAAATAAATAATAATGAACTATGAATTCACCTAATCTTATCCAGGTAAGCAAGCGCAATCCTTTATGTAGGATTTATATACTGAACTGCTGCATTGCAACTAACTTTATATCATTCATTATCTACGACTGAAGGCNCCTTTATGTAGGATTTATATACTGAACTGCTGCATTGCAACTAACTTTATATCATTCATTATCTACGACTGAAGGCAATCATTAGTTAATTTGTGATATAAATTTTATCCCTTGCCTCATAACGTTATTAAAATTAAAAAATAATTTGAGGACAAGATCCGAAACACGTCAGCGAGTTCACTAGACCAGCTGACCATAAATGGGCGAATGTGTGAGGGGTCGCTCGACTCTGGCACGAGTGAGTGAAGAGGTTTAACAGCGAGGTCTTGAGAGCCGATGAGGATGAAGCTAGGTGAGAATGGAGCAGCACAGGAATGAAAGGGCGGGAGAAACGGGAGATCCCTCAGAAGACCCGCCGACCAGCGGCATCGTCCGGCACGATTCNGCCATGACAAACTTTCTTCTCTGTGCTGTTCGTCAGAATACTTTCAACTATCATCCTTAATTTTTGTTGGTAATTTATTTTTATTTAATTTATGAACCGTGTATTCTACACACATTAGAGAAGCAGCGCTTCTATATTTAAATGGCCTCAACAACAGTTTAGTTATTGCATGCTACTATTTTTAAAATAAAATGAAAGCACATGACACAGTATGTTAAAAAATCTACGAACCTGCGCTGCTGTGTTAACCCATAAAATTGTTATACATATCTGTACTTTTCAATTAGTAATAATTTATTTGAAAATGCAAATAATCACAAAAAAGTACTGCCATGCCAAAAAAAAAACTTGTTACGAATATTATTATATTTGTTGTATCGTGTTTTTGTTCTCCTGCAATACACCGACGTTAAAAATTAGCTTCTTATCACGTTTACCTGACTTGCTGACACGGCTAAACCAACATCAAACTCGTTACGTGTTAATAGAGCATTCGACTTAATAGGAGTACGTTTCACCATAAATTGAAGTAGAAAATTTTAAAGAGGGGTAACACACGAAGATTTATTAGCTTAATACACGTAACAAGCGCTGTCACGTGCAGTTGGCGTTTTAATCAAATCGAGGCCTACTTAATACGAAAATTATCGTCTCGTAACCTGTGACCGACAGAATTTGCAAAATGAGCGCAAATTGAACGCTCGTGGTCCCTTGGAATGAATGATGAAATCAACTGGTATTTTTTATGCAGTCGTAAAAAAAGTGGTACTAATAAACATCCAACAGTCGATTATGTAGCAATACGTGGATTTCAGAACGTTCGTGGCAGTTGTTGAAAAGGCGTTTCCTTACTTCAGCATGTTGGCACTACCCGTGTTTATTGTATTGATATTAACAAGGCTCCTTAACATGGCCGAGATTATATTTTGATCTATCGCAGGCCTCAGAATTTTTTAAAAATAATTTTCCTTACAAATGTAAATACGTTAGTAAATAAACAAATTAAACTATTTGCAACATGCCAAATAAATAATAATGAACTATGAATTCACCTAATCTTATCCAGGTAAGCAAGCGCAAGCCTTTATGTAGGATTTATATACTGAACTGCTGCATTGCAACTAACTTTATATCATTCATTATCTACGACTGAAGGCAATCATTAGTTAATTTGTGATATAAATTTTATCCCTTGCCTCATAACGTTATTAAAATTAAAAAATAATTTGAGGACAAGATCCGAAACACGTCAGCGAGTTCACTAGACCAGCTGACCATAAATGGGCGAATGTGTGAGGGGTCGCTCGACTCTGGCACGAGTGAGTGAAGAGGTTTAACAGCGAGGTCTTGAGAGCCGATGAGGATGAAGCTAGGTGAGAATGGAGCAGCACAGGAATGAAAGGGCGGGAGAAACGGGAGATCCCTCAGAAGACCCGCCGACCAGCGGCATCGTCCGGCACGATTCCCAATTGCAAAAATCCGGAGTGGCCCAGCCGGGGATTGAGACCGGTTCGCCTTGGTGGGAGATGAGCAGGCTAACCGCTCAGCCACCGCGGCCCCCCTGGCACGACTTCCCCAAGTGACCTTCCTCACTTGGAAATGTTGACGTTCATCAGAGAGGTACATCCTTTGCGATAAACTGAAGTTGTTTGAAGTCTACACTCCTTCCTTCACTTGAACAGGCCGCCCGTTACCAATTCATCTTCGAAGAATTTTCTCGCACGTCGGGTAAGTAATTATGGCAAAAACCCTTAAGTAGATTTTGAAACGCCTCTAATCTACTGTGAACTATTCTTCTGTAATATTAAATCACGTGGCGACCAATCGCATTAGAATGTCGCGACTATTAGCGTTTTATATGTGAAATTAAGTTTTCGGCACTTAATGACTGTTCCTAGAAATATAAAAACTGCCACAGAAAAGGAGTAGACCATCTAACGGAAATATATTACGCATATAAACGTACTGTCATTTGTGAACGATCCAAAATATGTNAAAAGGAGTAGACCATCTAACGGAAATATATTACGCATATAAACGTACTGTCATTTGTGAACGATCCAAAATATGTTAGATTAAAGAGTATGCGAAAAGTAGATGCAACGATATTTGCCAAATACCGGAAACTATATGTGATTTCACCATTANTAGATTAAAGAGTATGCGAAAAGTAGATGCAACGATATTTGCCAAATACCGGAAACTATATGTGATTTCACCATTATTAGCAGGCAAAAAGTAGATGCAAAGACATTTGCCAAATACCGGAAACTATATGTGATTTCACCATTCTTAAGAGAGTTGTCGATGGATTTGCCAAATACAGCCAATGTACATTGTTTCATTTCCTTTCACAAGTAGCGACATATATATTAATTTTTTTATAATACATGAAGCTACTGTGAAGTTATTTAATTAGTATTCGATGCGAAACAACACATGTCCAAAGTCTAATAAACTTATTTATTAATTCATTGCATTATAAATATTTCTCAAAAAAAACTTAAAGGCCTAATTTCTGCGAACTATCTGAACAAACTGTTCCTGAAAGATTGTAAATTCTCTGGTGAAGTTACATATGTTCATAGTCTAATAAATATCTTGATTATTACATTTGATTGTAAATCTCTTTCAAGAAAACGTTCAGGTCTAATTCTGCGAACTATTTAAACAAACGGCATCTGAAATATGGAAAATTCTCGGGTTATAAATTAGATTTACTAATGTAAGTGTACATTTACTTCCATCTTTCAGGAGATGTTGACTATGTTATTGTTATAAACATGACAAAAGAGCGAAGAGTTGTATTACTCAGTGCAATGAACCACTTCGTGGTGTCTGTTGTTTTCGATTGTTCCGCATAAGTATCAATAACTGTACACTCTAGAAAAAAATCGAGAATTATATTATTTGTAAGCCATGGGAACAGTTTTGCAACATGCATCATGCGGCAACTGTAAAGANAAAAAAATCGAGAATTATATTATTTGTAAGCCATGGGAACAGTTTTGCAACATGCATCATGCGGCAACTGTAAAGAAAATGTAAAAAAAGTATTGTAAAATTTTTGTTTTTCAGTGTGTTATGAATGAATAACGTATAAATGCATCAAAAATAAATATGGGTTAAGCAGAAACAAAGTTTTTAGTACTAACGCTTTATTAATGATTAAACGAACCAATTTAGGAACCATTATTACAGAGAAGTCATGTTTGGCGGTTTAAATGTGTATTAAACCCCTGGTGAAAATTAACGTAAAAGTTACTAATTTTTAATAAGTTCCGATTTTAGATCTGCAGTAATTTTGTAATAATTATTAAAGGTTATACTTCTTACCTGAAAAAATGGCAAAAAAAAAACTGTATCTTTATATCTCCAGTTAATTTTTCATTAAGTCAACGTGGCGTATATCCATATTATAAACAAATAAAAAGGGGCAAAACANCCAAAAAAACTGTATCCTTATATCTCCAGTTAATTTTTCATTAAGTCAACGTGGCGTATATCCATATTATAAACAAATAAAAAGGGGCAAAACAGCGCGACGGAACGATAATTAAGAAAATAACGAAGCTCACCTAACGGCGGGATATCCCACCGCCTTGCCTCCAGTCCCTCGAGAAAATATTAATTGCTTTCATAGTCGTTTGTGCACACACACAATAGTGCGATAAAAAAACTAAGTAAGAATAATGTTTCCTGGGAAGTAATTCGCTCCTTGCCTAATATTATTTCGGGACGGTGCGCGCGCGAGACAGTCGCTGTTCCGGCCGGCGTAATTAACAAGCAGTGGGTGTGCGGGAACCCGCAGGATGCCGCGTATTTATTATCTCTCCCCTCCGCCAGGGGGATAGGGTGGTTCCCCTCCCCTCACGACACCCCTGCGAGCCTTATTAAAATCGCTCCAGGGGCCGGTTCCGTCTCCTCGTTCCTCCTCGCCCCCTTGCGTGGTCTGCGCTGTTCGTCTCTCCAGCCCAGATACACTTTGTTGCACCGCGTTCACATTCCACGTCTGGGCTTCATTCAATGCACTACAGTCTCATTTCTTGCTTGCATTTAAGGTTTTAACAGTTCCAGTCACAAATAAATATTATTATTTCAGGCGTTGCGACGAACACAATTTTTATTCGGATTTGTGTTAGTATTGTTCGTTCATGGTTACTCCCAAACTTTTCTGATGTCTTGCTAAAGTTGTACTGTCAGGATATTCCTCCGCCCCATTATACAAAACTAAACAAAGCCTAGAAAATTACAGCAAATGGACAACGCACCGCATTTGTGCACGCACTTAAGCCGTGTCCGAAACCGCTAGGAGACCACTATTTAGGCTACTAAATCGACAGCGTGACCCAATTTAGGCCCTATATATTGAGGGATTTAGGGTTGGCATTTGCTGAGCTGGAGAAGCACGCTAAATACTCAAATACCTCCGCAAAAGCGTCTGCTATTGTTTTTTATTTCGTGTCTTTTATAAAGCAAATTATACAAATCCAAAAATAAAACAAAGAAGGAAAACGTAACGGTGAATCACAAGTGCTTAATATTGTTGGTTTTACTAATCTTCTGTGTGATGAAAATTGTATTTGAAACGGTTATTATAGAAAAAAAAATAGTACCCTCATAAAATAATTTTTTAAATAGAAGTTTTGCTTATGGGAGCTAGTAAATAAAACGATTTTTATAATAGAGAAAGTACTTGTGATTTTCTTTTTTCTTTTCGTTGTCTAAGAAACAAAGAAACATTGAAACATTCATTAATGCAAACTGAACCATACGAGAGCTGCTCACATCAGTGTCGTTTGAATTCCGGCACACTAAATTCCCAAAATCCGAAAATACCAAATAACGTATTCGGACACTGCTTTAGTTAAATAATATTTTGCATGACAACTATTTCTTACTGGGCTTTACCAAAACACATATCTTCTGCCTGTTTTTATTTATTTTGAGTATAAATTCAATAGTAAAATTCATTAAATTAAATATGAGTAAAAGTTCAATTTAATCAAAAATAAGGCAGTTTCATGTTGATAGAAGTATAAAACACTTGTGATACATTGTATATTTAAGAAAGAATCAAACAGGTCATACATGAGACGATTTTTTAAAGGTCTGATTCGAAAAGTGTGAAGATACCGCGGATATACTATATCGGTATAAAACTCTGTCGTATATCAGAACCGATAACTTGTCTGTCCTTCATGTTGTTGGCAGCAGCTGTTTACGAGACAACGAAATGTAGTCCCAGCAATAAGAGACGTTTCTCATTGGACGTTGTTTACACGTGTACAGTGCAGACCATCAAAGTCACTTCCTCTGCGACGTTCTAGTTATACAACACTGTGACTGAAAGTGTTAATAACATAGACTAATGATGAGGTAGACATATTCTTCGTCTTCTGCGCATGTAGGGCCTCTACTCAACATTGACCTACCCCAAACCAGCACACCTGCCAAAGTCACGTGGTCAATAATGATAAACGTTTTTGTTTATATCTTAATTTTCAAAAGATAATCCATTTTATATAAACAAAATTCTTTCACCAATTTGAATTTAATAAAATTGCATTACAAAATGGTAAGACGAAGTATACAAACAACATCGCAAAGCACTTTTCAGTATTCACAATAATTGACCTAATAATGAAGATCCAACGTTAAAACATGGAGTTACTTTACCTCCGTCATTACCTACTTTTCTGGGCGCATGTCAGTCAGTGCCTGTTAAAACACATGCAGGTAGGAGCAGTGAAATTTTTCAAAAGTTGATTTCAAAAGTGTTTATCTTACCGTGAGCAGCCTTTATTAAGCTTAGCCTTCGGTACATATTATCATAATTAGTATTGTCATCGATAACATTATAAAAACTTACATGAAATTTTACATTACGTTGAATTTTACATAATTTTAAGTTAACATCCTTTAATTACATTTTGTTGCAGGAAAGGTAAATAGCTAAATAGCTATTTCCGAGTTATCAAAATTTAATTGACGAAAAATTTCACTCAGCAAGANACACTGAAGGCATGATATTGGGGTCCCTTCATTTCAACACCACGGCCACCGCAGCGAGATGCAAGGAGGCGCGGCTTATCCCCGATTGTAAATGGCTAGTAAAAACAATGGCGGTTTTTAAATTGTGTAATTTTCATGCAGTGGAATTATGTTCCAAAGGCATAGTTTGCTTAGCTTAAAACTGTAGCATAAAGGAAACAATGTACTGTCCGTTGGCTTCAACAATGACAGGTGGTTGAATGTATTTTGCCTTCCATTTCTCGTGAAACCATTCTATTTTTCCAATATTTTATAATTTGCATCGGCTACGAGGGATATACGTAATCCGCTAGTGGAGTAGAAAGTGATGTGTGGGTCACGCGACCTTTATTTTGTCTGCGCGCACTTTTTTGTATCTTACATAAATATTTGACGATATGTATTTTACTTTTACATCGATCATATTTATCTGTCTGGGCATCATGTGGATTAAAANATCGATCATATTTATCTGTCTGGGCATCATGTGGATTAAAAACGTGATACTGAACATCGCTCACTAGTTAGAAGCTTTCGAATAATCGCTTTTGACTATTATTGACTGCGAATATTGAGATATAGCGGGTTTAGAATAATCGTTTTTGACTATTATTGACTGCGAATACCGGGTTATAACGGGTTTTCAAACAGTAAAATAATGCCCTTCCCTACGCAGTCGGTGAGAGAAGTTTAAATATTTATTGTCTGTCGTGAACCAAAGGATGGAGAGACTGGTTAGACAAAATTAAAAGGCGCGCTTAAATAGAGTTCTATTGGGTGATAAAATTAGAGAAATGAGTTTCCGTAACTGCTATAAACAGTGCCGCATGGAAGCAACATACAGAGATAATGGAGAAAAAGATACTCGTAGGTACATCAAAATGGCCTAGTCATATGGCCTAGTCAACGTTCATATTTAAATTTGTTAGTTAAGTTTTCTCAACTTGTTCTTTTAAGGTAAAAGATTTCTGCTAGCCGTCCATAACGATTAACTGCTAATTTCCACAACAAGCGCAGGACTGGCAATTAACATTTTACTAGTCTACGAGAGACAGTACATCGCAACTTCAAATCATTTAACGCAAGTAAAACCACAAGGTAATCGCCGTTTAAATAACAGCGAGTAGCACGTAGTAATTTATGTGGCATTACTGTATAAACCACATTAACAAAAGATACATACCTAATTAAAACATGAAATNGAAACAATGTACTGTCCGTTGGCTTCAACAATGACAGGTGGTTGAATGTATTTTGCCTTCCATTTCTCGTGAAACCATTCTATTTTTCCAATATTTTATAATTTGCATCGGCTACGAGGGATATACGTAATCCGCTAGTGGAGTAGAAAGTGATGTGTGGGTCACGCGACCTTTATTTTGTCTGCGCGCACTTTTTTGTATCTTACATAAATATTTGACGATATGTATTTTACTTTTACATCGATCATATTTATCTGTCTGGGCATCATGTGGATTAAAAACGTGATACTGAACATCGCTCACTAGTTAGAAGCTTTCGAATAATCGCTTTTGACTATTATTGACTGCGAATATTGAGATATAGCGGGTTTAGAATAATCGTTTTTGACTATTATTGACTGCGAATATCGGGTTATAACGGGTTTTCAAACAGTAAAATAATGCCCTTCCCTACGCAGTCGGTGAGAGAAGTTTAAATATTTATTGTATGCCGTGAACCAAAGGACGGAGAGACTGGTTAGACAAAATTTAAAGGCGCGCTTAAATTGTGTTCAATTGGGTGATAAAATTAGAGAAATGAGTTTCCGTAACTGCTATAAACAGTGCCGCATGGAAGCAACATACGGAGATAATGGAGAAAAAGATACTCGTAGATACATCAAAATGGCCTAGTCGTACGTTCATATTTCAATTTGTTAGTTAAGTTTTTTCAACTTGTTCTTTTAAGGTAAAAGATTTCTGCGAGCCCTCCATAACGATTAACTGCTAATTTCCACAACAAGCGCAGGACTGGCAATTAACATTTTACTAGTCTACGAGAGACAGTTCGGGAGACAAATTTTTCTGTNCATAACGATTAACTGCTAATTTCCACAACAAGCGCAGGACTGGCAATTAACATTTTACTAGTCTACGAGAGACAGTACATCGCAACTTCAAATCATTTAACGCAAGTAAAACCACAAGGTAATCGCCGTTTAAATAACAGCGAGTAGCACGTAGTAATTTATGTGGCATTACTGTATAAACCACATTAACAAAAGATACATACCTAATTAAAACATGAAATTTTTTACAAAATATGTCAGATAAAACCTTTCGAAACCAAAAGGCACAGTTTCCACATGAAGTAAAACGGCATTACTTATTTTACCTGTGTAAAACCTACGAAGTAAAAACAGGAAGTGCCTTCTACAATGTTTGTCTGATGTTATTAAATAATGTCTGTAATTCTGTTGTATCACGCCCATTACGAGGTTGCATTTAAAAATAAAACTGCAACATTTTTGTCACGTAGCAAGTAAATAAACTTTCATTAAAATAAAGCAACTTTTAAAATGCCCGTTAAAGCCATGTTGCACGAAGCAGCTTGCAGCACTGCTTTCGGAATTTCTTGTGCAGTGGTACAAGAAGATCGTGCAATCGGCCAAAACGACCAGCGCGCGTTACCAGAAAGACCCCATAAACTTTCAGCGTATCAAACGTGTTTGATATTTTCTGATTCTGCTTTCTGTGTGGCGCGATACTGTGTAATCGGCTTTCTTTCGTTACCAACATCACGATTGTCGCACCGCGCATGCGCGAGCCTTGTCAAGGCAGAATGAACCGCTGGATCCCAGTTTCCTCAACAGTACCCGTGAACAACTTTCTTATGTTGATACTGTTTCCAGGCGTGTATCGTTATAGCTTAGTGTGGGAGTGCATTATGGCAGACTACGAAACTACAGCAAAAAATGTTCTTGACGGAAGGGGACGATAAAGTTCTTTCATCCTTTTAAGAAGATTAAAGACTTCTCTTTTTACTCGTATACTTTTTATTTTATTAGTGTTACTTGCAAAATAGTTACGCCCATGCGTTCGGGAGACAAATTTCTGTGTGTTGCCTGATTACGTGTTTACTGCTCGTTTCACTACGGACTGTGTGTGAAAATAACATAAATACTATGTTTTTGTGGAAAGAAAGGAAATTTTTTAATGTTATTGGTTTGTGATTTGTCGGGCGTGCGAGTGATGCACAACAAGATTCCTATGGTGCCGCTTACTTCCTGTATGCTCGTGGCGTCTAGCTGGACTGAAATTACGCCACGCGAGTCGGCTTCTCTTTGACTGTCACAGCGTGGGGGAAAAATTGCTGAATACTTTAATTTGCTCTGTAATTGTGTCTGATTTTTACTTCTAATATCAGGTAAGTTATGAAAAATTATATTTCTAGCACATTAAAAGGCACACTTAATGAATGGAGAAAATACGAGAAACACATTACAATTCAAAGAAACGTACTCTGGCAACAGACAAAATTTCATACAATTCGTATGAACACAAAGCCCNGAAACACATTACAATTCAAAGAAACGTACTCTGGCAACAGACAAAATTTCATACAATTCGTATGAACACAAAGCCCACAAATAAGAAAAATCCCTTGAAAATAAATTTATAGCTACTCCAAACATCTACACAAAACAAAAGCCGTGCAATTGGCGTGCAAATAATTGTAGTTTTATTAAGGAAGAAGTACGTAAAAATTGCGAATTCATTACCATAAAAAAAATTTGTGCAGAAAATCCAGAAATAATTAATTAAAATTCAATGAAAAATCGCTGTCCTTCAAATAGCAAATCAGTTGTAAGAGATCTGAACGGGTAAATCACCTCTCAAAATATTAACAGACAAAATATATATAATTTATGTGAGGCGTAGAAATTGAATTATTTTAGCTTTGGGTTCAATTCTCATTTAATACACAACTTAATGTAAAGTGTAAGAACTCGTGAGTTATTACTAGTAGGGGTAATTGTGGTGACACTTTCATCTAGTATAATGACATGAATACTTTCAACATATCAACGAACACTCCTCGAAATAAAGTTTCACACAAGACAAATACAGGATCACTCAGGAAATAACTTCCACTTTCTACTGAACTACTGGGAATAAAATATGTGGTATTGGGTTTCATTCTGATTTTATTAGNAGGAAATAACTTCCACTTTCTACTGAACTACTGGGAATAAAATATGTGGTATTGGGTTTCATTCTGATTTTATTAGATAGGATTGGGCAAAAGGAACTCCAAAAAGGTGTGAAAAGAAAATTTAAAATTGTTTACTCTTTATTAAAACTTATAAAAGTCTCTAATATCTGGTTCAATCTTTGTATGGAGTCTGATTACTTCGAATGATCTACCGTCCTTACAGTATGTAATTAGAGGAATGAAAAATCTGAAAAATTTAAAATGAAAAGGAAAAACCTTATTGCTGCTTTAAAATATGTTCAAAACTGCCAAAATTAAAATGTTGTTATTCTCAATAGTTAATCCTCTTCATGGCGCGTGTTACTTGCTTACAGCTGTCAGTACAGGTCCACTGCCCCATGCTACCGGCCCACCTAACTTAAATCTATTTGCACATTATTTCTTGGCTTTTCTGAATTACTTTACATTGCATATGATATATCACTAAATTCATCTTTGCATGTACTTTCAGATGCCTTTGAAATAAATGTAGGTTTCCAGGGGAAAATTCATATGTGGTTTAATTATTTCTGTCCATACATGTGTAACGAATAGTCACTTTGCGGCAAATTACTTGCCCCCGTACGTTATTTCATTTCGCGAAAACAGCATTTCGTGATCTGCAACAGTTCCGGAAATNAGAGAGAGAGAGAGTCGGAACAACACCGACTAACTCCGCTTGCATATTCCTCCACGAAAACAATAATTCCAAACCTACCCAACTTATCGATGTAAAATATTACCTAACTACGGTAAGCACCCTTGAATATCCAGCTAAAACAAACGTTTAATGTAAATATTACAAAACATATTTTAAATGGAACAATGAGATTATGAATTCCGTATAGTGGAACGAATATGCGCAACCACTGTAAAATATGTTGCTGTCATCAAATTTTGTTTCAGAAAAAATAAGGGTTGCAACCCTGTTGCCACAAAAAAATTCCATAATGCCAAAGCTTAATCGGTTTTCCAATGACGGATTATCAACTAAGCAAGTTAAAATTAAGGAAAAGGTAGTCTTGTGTTAACTGTTTAAACTCCACCGTTTTTTTTTTTGCGGAATTGATGCATACATTTTAAAACTATTATTATTAAGTAAAGGTTATTGTCTCATTAAAAATACTTTACGTAATATTAGCAATAAACTTGTGTTTTCGCTTCAATTCCAAGGGTGTTTACCGCACTAACGAAGAATTTTTGATCATAATTGATGCATGCTTTCGAATCGTTTCTTCGTAAGAAACACACAGGACAAGGCGTGTGTATTGTGTGTATATATTATATACACTGGAGAGCCAAAAAAAACTGGTATAAGCGTGCGTATGCAAATAACAGAGGCATGGAACCAATCAGAGTAACGCGATGTTATCGGCAGCGCCTATATAATACAACAAGCGTCTGGCAAAGTTGCTAGATCAGTTACTGCTAATACAATGGCAGGTTATCAAGATTTACGTGAGTTTCAACGTGGTGTTATAGTCGGCGCACGAGAGATGGGACATAGCATCTCCAAGGTAGCAATAAAATTTGGATTTTCGAGTACGACCATTTCACGAGCGTACCGTGAATATCGGGAATCCGGTAAAATATCAAATCTTCGAAATCGCTGCGGTCGGAAAAAAGATCGTGAACGAACGGGACAAACGACGACTGACGGGAATCATTAAACGTGAAAGACGTGGAACCCTTTCTCAAATTGGCGCAGATTTCAATGCTGGGGCATCAGCAAGTGCCAGCGTGAGAATTATTCAACGGACCATCATTGATATGGGTTTCGGTGCCGAAGGCCCACTCGTGTACTGTTGTTGACTGCACGACACAAAACTTTACGCCTCGCCTGGACCCGCCAACACCGCCATTGGACTGTTGATGACTGGAAACACGTTGCCTGGTCTGACGAGTCTCGTTTCCAATTGTATCGGGTGGAGGGACGTGTACGGGTATGGAGACATCCTCATGAATCCATGGACCCTACATGTCAACAGGGGACTGTTCAAGCTGGTGGAGGATCTGTCATAGTATGGGACGTGTGCAGTTGGCTTGAAATGGGACCCCTGATACGCCTAGATATGACTCTGACAGGTGAAAGATACGTAAGCATGCTGTCCGATCACCTGCCCCCATTCATGTCCATTGTGCATTCCAACGGACGTGGACAATTCCAGCAGGACAATGCGACACCCCACACGTCGAGAGTTGCTACCAAGTGATCCCAGGAACACTCTTCTGACTTTAGACACTTCCATTGGCCACCTAAATCACCAGACATGAACATTATTGAGCATATCTGGGATGCCTTGCAACGTGCTGGTCAGAAGAGATCTCCACCGCCTCGCACTCCTATGGATTTGTGGACTGCCCTGCAGGATTCATGGTGTGAATTGCCTCCTGCATACCTTCAGACTTTAGTTGAGTCCATGCCACGTCATCTTGCGGCACTTCTTGTGCTCGCGGGGGCCCTAAACGATATTAGGTAGGTGTACCAGTTTTTTTGGCTGTTCAGTGTATATATATTATATGTACACATGGTTTATCTAAATTGGACAGGAAATCTTTGGCAGTAGATTAATCACGAAAATAGACATTGAAATCATACAGACGACATATGGTCAAAATCGAATCGCAGGGGCGATACACGCCTTTGAAGTTGAACTTGACGCACATATATCAGAAAAAAAATTTAAGATGGGGCACTGCGTTTCTGAATAATGTGCAAGTGTAAAATGGTCTAAAAACACCTAAAAACCTGTAGCTGTCATCAAATTAATTCATGGATATAATAACAGTTACCACTCTTATTGGGAGCCATCCCACATTAAGCGGTAGCATATATGGGATCTAATTGACGGAATATGAATAAGCATGTTCCAATAGACGAAAAAGGTGTTAAACACCCTAACCCTCACCGTTTTCGAGTAATTATAGTTTGAAATTTCAAAAGAATTGTGTTTAAAACCTGGCAGGCGGGAAACATGCACAACACCCAATAACAAATAGTTNAGTTTGAAATTTCAAAAGAATTGTGTTTAAAACCTGGCAGGCGGGAAACATGCACAACACCCAATAACAAATAGTTGCGAATATCAAAGGGACAAGATAACATAGAGAAGACTGAATTATTCAGACATATGAGGTAACAAATTTATGGTGGTGGTTTACCAGTATTATATTTGTATGTAGTGGCAATACGAGGATGCGAGGTAAATTTACATTGAAATTTATTACATAATGAAGTACAATACTGTGGTATAAACGAGCCTTTGATGTGGTGCTCGAACTGTTGACCTCTGACCTCACTGCAGAGTGTACATCGACGATGCCACGATTACCGAACATGGTCAAACATGCCAGGTGTGGTTCTTAAGATTTTGGCAGCAGCATGTATTCTGGCCACAAGATCCTCCAGAGACGCTATTGAGGTCTCGTACACCAAACACTTCATAGTAGCCCACAGGTAAAAGTTAAGGAGTGTAAGATCTGGGGACCTCGCAGGCCATAACCTTGGCCCACTGCGGCCTATCCATTTACCTGGAAACGTGGTGCCAAGGTACTCTCGAACATGTGCACCATAGTGTGGTGGTGCACTGTCATGCTGCAGCCACATTTCTTGTCGAATCCCAAGTGGAATGTCTCCCAGCAACTCTGGCAAAACCTGTTCGAAAAACACGAGCTACCGGTGAGCATTTAAGCGAGCGGACAAACATGTATGGCCCAATTAAATGGTCACTTACAATACCACACCATACATTAACGCCAAATTGCTCCTGGTAATTGTGGATGAAGGGCGATTGAGTGGTGTCCTCCGCCCACACATGACTGTTATGAAACATCAACACACATTCTTTTGTGAATCGCGCTTCGTCGATAAATAACACGAAACTTGGGAAATGTGGCTCTACTGCACATGGTTGGAAATACAACTACACGAACTGTAAACATTGTGGGTAGTCTTCAATCTTCAAATGGTGCACTTTCTGTCGGGGATATGGATGGAGCAGCTGTTCGTGCATTACTCTCCATACATTGAGTCACTTGACGGGTGCAGGTAGATGGCAACGCATGGAACCTCCGCAGCACCTCCTCTTCAAAGTGAGGTGTTCGTGCCGACCTTGGATNGTGCAGGTAGATGGCAACGCATGGAACCTCCGCAGCACCTCCTCTTCAAAGTGAGGTGTTCGTGCCGACCTTGGATGGCCAGCATTTGGCCTGTATTCCTGTAACATGTACAGGGAAAAGGATCCTCTGGAAAGCCCAATGAGCTGCAATTTTGGCTGTTATGAGGAGTTATCGAACAGTGTCGAATCCAGCATTACAAGCCATCGCGGGTGCTTTTCCAATTGATTTGATTATAAAGTAGAGAGGATTGTTATNTAGGTAGGTGTACCAGTTTTTTTGGCTGTTCAGTGTATATATATTATATGTACACATGGTTTATCTAAATTGGACCGGAAATCTTTGGCAGTAGATTAATCACGAAAATAGACATTGAAATCATACAGACGACCTATGGTCAAAATCGAATCGCAGGGGCGATACACGCCTTTGAAGTTGAACTTGACGCACATATATCAGAAAAAATTTAAGATGGGGCACTGCGTTTCTGGATAATGTGCAAGTGTAAAATGGTCTCAAAACACCTAAAAACCTGTAGCTGTCATCAAATTAATTCATGGATATAATAACAGTTATCACTCTTATTGGGAGCCATCCCACATTAAGCGGTAGCATATATGGGATCTAATTGACGGAATATGAATAAGCGAGTTCCAATAGACGAAAAAGGTGTTAAACACCCTAACCCTCACCGTTTTCGAGTAATTCGAGTTTGAAATTTCAAAAGAATTGTGTTTAAAACCTGGCAGGCGGGAAACATGCACAACACCCAATAACAAATAGTTNCTACCATGTCTGCGTTGAGAGGGCGTGATCCCTCTTCCCCGCCTACTGGGAGGCCGGGGAGCGGCAGGGCCTAACAGCTAAGAGCGCCCCGTTAACAAATAAAAGCACAGCCTAACGGCGTGTTCCGACTATTGTAACATGTACAGTGAAAAGGATCCTCTGGAAAGCCCAATGAGCTGCAATTTTGGCTGTTATGAGGAGTTATCGAACTGTGTCGAATCCAGCATTACAAGCCATCGCGGGTGCTTTTCCAATTGATTTGATTATAAAGTAGAGAGGATTGTTATCTGAATGTGCTCATGGGATGAAAGTAGGGAAAGCAGAGAAGCATGTTAGCAAGTAGGGGAAGCATGTTAAGTCATTCTAGATGAGTGGCAGAATCTGTGGAAGGGCGAGAGGACAGCATATGTTCGGAATAATACCGAATGTAAGATCGAGACTGATGAGGAAGTGGTTGTCCATTGGACACTACTCCTCTCAGTTTGTCTGGGCATGGAAACTTCAAGGGTAAATACATTGTATAGTTTCACTCTTGTCCACCGTGTTGAGTGTGTGGGTTTGAAGACAACCGAGACCACATATTGAGGGAGTGTGTTAAAATAGAGGAACAAAGAACAGCATTTGTTGATAGGCTATCCAGGGAGTTCTCTGGATTTGATCCATATGATAGCAGGAGCCTTATGGAGTATGAAGAAAATGGAAGTCTGCTTATGCAGTACTTCCAAGAAGTGGGCAAAATATTACAAGAATTCGACATCTAGTTGGCAGACCAGGGTGAAGTGGACTCCATTAGTGAACACGATGACAGTGACTAGATATACGATTGAAGACATCAATGCAATTGAAGTAGGTGTAGAAGGAACTGAAAGAGATGAAGTAGTAGAGGAGGTTCATAAAACACCAAAAGAACCTGAGTTAGTACATAATACTGATGTCGAGCCAGAAGGGGCTGGAGCAGCAAAAGAAAGATGGCCATTCGATTGGAAACCAGTTGTCTATGTTGTCTTTGTGCAAAGGCACAAAGGAACCAAGAGAGTCGTGCTGTACATGTTCCCTTGAGATGAAGGCTGAAAGAGCAAGATCAATGGCTGTTTACGGATTCAATTCCATATGCAGAGAAAATGAAGTCGAAAGAGAAGTTACAGTGTGCAAATACAGACCCGAAAATTTGTTTAAGTGCGGCGGCAACACCGTGGTAGATACCATATGGCCAGATGAAGATGGTAAGATATCTGGGGAAGCATAGACGAAGTTACCCAATTGGGTGCCGACTGGGATAACTATGGTACAAATGTTCAAAGATATGGAGAAAAACTATAGNAGACGAAGTTACCCAATTGGGTGCCGACTGGGATAACTATGGTACAAATGTTCAAAGATATGGAGAAAAACTATAGGGTCCAACGAATGGAAGAAGATATCCGGTGTTCAATGCTGCAATAGTAATGAGAGTTAGGGGGATGGAGCGAGGAGATAAAATTCTCTTCCCTAATTTGCCGACTGTGGACAGAATGCTTCTCGCCCAGGCAGGCCTGCCCGCATAACACGAGGAGTTGAAATATCTTCTGACTGAGAGCTGCATAAGGAGAGGTTTTAAATTTGACCCCCTTGAGGTGTATAAGGAAGCTTTCAGGATTTACGGCCGAAGAATGTTCGACTACTCTAAGCCATTTGATGGCTACGGAGTGGTTCGATACTAGTCCTACTCTCAGATGAGACTGTTAGGTGTTGTTGATGATGTATTCTCTATCATGACTGACTTGAACCTGGATGTGTCAAGGAGTTGGCAAAAGAACGAGATTATGGTTGGTGAATGCGGGAGGTAGCTTCGGGCTGAAGCTCCTCCTTTTGCAGAGGTACCAAAGATGAGATGGTTCATGAATGGATTTTAGTCGAACGGACTCGATAGACAGCTTGTATGGTGTGACTCCCACCCCCCCNGGGTGAACTGGCTCGCGGGCCAGGACTCCGGTGTACTAGACTTGACCTAAGATCCTTTCCATTTACCTGGAGGGGGGCCGCGGAAGGAGATAATCGAAAATACCCACCATGGTTTTTCTTTTAATGGCATTGGCAGATGGAATTCAGGCGCGGTCGCGCTAAGTTTTAATTGTGACTCTATGTTTTAATTGTGACCAGTAACCTTAAATTAAATTTTGTGATGTTTGTTTTTAAAGAGTGATTTTAATTGTTTTTAATATGTTTGTGTTTGTCTTTAGGCTCCATGGTAGGGCTGTGCTCTTTTAACACCTAGGGCCACCATTTTAGATGTGTTTTGTCTATAAATGTTAGGAAAGTAGTGCTCCGGAAATACCCACTACCCACTATCGGGATCGGTATCTGAAGGGTGGTGGTGAGGCCAGGCCCGGCAACAGCCGGGAACATTGTAACATGTATGGTATTGAGACAGGTATGCTCGGTTTCACAGTGTACAATGATCGCTGTGACACCACATAAACACACTGCATGACTCTTACTCACCGTAAATATCCCCTTNTTTCACAGTGTACAATGATCGCTGTGACACCACATAAACACACTGCATGACTCTTACTCACCGTAAATATCCCCTTTTCGCGAAGCCTCCTATCAATGGCTGTATATGATTAATCTTTGAAAGACATTTTAAGGGTATTATCCTCACCAGCAGAAATGAATGCTAAGTATGTTTGTAAAGTGGTCTGTAGTGCTTTATTACAGTCAAACATGTCTTTTTAGCTACGAGTTGCCAAGTTGGGCAATTTAACACCATATTTCACTAGCAAAGGGCGTTACAACATGGTCTGAAATGGCTGACATTCACCTTGTGTATAGGGCTGCACAGTGCAATAGNTTTCACAGTGTACAATGATCGCTGTGACACCACATAAACACACTGCATGACTCTTACTCACCGTAAATATCCCCTGTTCGCGAAGCCTCCTATTAATGGCTGTATATGATTAATCTTTGAAAGACATTTTAAGGGTATTATCCTCACCAGCAGAAATGAATGCTAAGTATGTTTGTAAAGTGGTCTGTAGTGCTTTATTACAGTCAAACATGTCTTTTTAGCTACGAGTTGCCAAGTTGGGCAATTTAACACCATATGCCACTAGCAAAGGGCGTTACAACATGGTCTGAAATGGCTGACATTCACCTTGTGTATAGGGCTGCACAGTGCAATAGNCACTAGCAAAGGGCGTTACAACATGGTCTGAAATGGCTGACATTCACCTTGTGTATAGGGCTGCACAGTGCAATAGTAGAGCTGCAGCGACAGGTTTTGTAGCGTTAGTAGACCATTTTACACTTACACATTATACAGAAACGCAGTATCCCATTTTACATATTTTTTCCGATATCTGTAATCTGCTGCGTCAGGTCCAACTTCAATTATGTGTACCGCCCTTGGGATTCGAGTTAGACCATAAGTCATATATACATTTTCGACGTCTATTTTCGTGATTAACCAGCTGCCAAAGTTTTTGGTAGAATTTAGATACATTCTGTATATGTTACATTCACACCACTGCCTGAGAAGTTTTGCTATTTTAAATAAACGATTGTGTGCCATTTACATTAATATTGTGTAGTTATTAGAAAATGCGTAAATGGCAAGACAGTACTGCACAGCTTCACTCACAGTTATAGTTGGCGATACGTAAATAAATATCAGTGGAATCGAGTATTGTCATCTGCGGCGATCCTCAACTAGCGCGCGATCTCTCTGGAGCATGCGAAATTGTCCACCGAGAGTTTTATAGAAATTCTGTATTAGCTCAAAGTTTCACAGATTACGTTCACCGCTTTCTGTCTCGGATTTGCGCAAATCGGCTCTGCGAGGGATGACGCTGTTTTGTTTACTTCCCTCCATGCCCGCACGAAAAAGTTCAACACCCCCGCCACTCACCAACACCCTTCCTTCCCCTTCAAATACACACACAAGAGGCGGCTTAGCGCGGGTGGTCGTGCTATGTGTGGAATGTCAGGGACACGTGAGTTTGCTATCAATGCCGTATTGTTGGGAAAGGGAGAACTGAACTTTGGCTATCTACGCGAATTTTCGCTTGAACCCCACTCAAAGAACTTTCCTTTATCACATCAACATTTCTGTTCCGAAATTAATCTAGTGTGATTTCTCCCACAGCGCTGTAGTAAACGAACCCTCGTATAGCCTTGATGTTGACAGAACAAAAATTTGGCATCCGTTCTAAACTTAACTTAATATGTTAATTTTGTCCCCTTTCTTGCGCCTCTTAAACTTTTCAAGTAGTTTCAAATTATACGATGAAAAATCGACAAAATTAAATTAGTTAGCCAGCAAAGTCAGTTAAGAAAAGTAATCTTTTAGAAGCAGAAATTTATTACCTCTGTACCTAAAATTAGTATCGATACTATGTAGCAAGTTATCAATTTACTTAATTCTCTCCCAATGTTAGGTAAGCATTGTGTAATTTTTCAAGAAAAACTCTTTTTATATACACTTTGTAACTGAAGTTCAGATTAAACAAACTCTCAATTTAATAATAAAAAATAAAAAAAACACCGAGAATTAATTTTGTACGTCTGTGTTGCACCAGTCGTCAAAAGCATATGCATCCATAAAAATGTAGTGTATACACTAAAATCCTTGTAATAAGCCAACTGGATTCTTAAGATTTTTAAAACAGTTTAATTATGCATTTAACTGTAAAAGTGTTAAATTATCCTTCACAAAATAAGTGAACTTGCCTGAGGGGCAGCACAGCTTGTTGAGTCAACGGTTTGAATTTGTAATTCTTATTTTTACAAGCTCAGTGTATCAAAAATGGATTATCTACCATTTTATTTGTTTTTATAATTAAAAAAAATTCTATCTTTGGTATTTACTTTACGTGGAGAGGTAACCGATTACTGGCAAAACCCTGATGGAGTACAAGGGTTTTATGTATGGGTTTTCTTTCCTTTAGCTGATGGTTTCCTGTTTTCAGACGATAGCTATATAAACTTTATATTACACCTCAACATCAGCAAGATTTTCTCTCTTGCGTTTGGAAGCCAGGGCGTAGGGAACGGGGGAGATTAGCAATTGAATATCTCATTTCGTCCTAATTCACCTTCAGGGAACTACCGCATTGTTACATTCTCGTGAGCGTTGGAAAGAAGTACATTAAATTTCCAAATTTATTTACAGCACTACAAAAACCCAAAACAGCTATTCCTTCCGCAATGTGCTATAAATCGCTCAATTACAATCCTGTGCGAAACAAATAAACTACTACTGATTATCTAATTACATAAATCAGTTTAATAAATAATNTTCTATCTTTGGTATTTACTTTACGTGGAGAGGTAACCGATTACTGGCAAAACCCTGGTGGAGTACAAGGGTTTTATGTATGGGTTTTCTTTCCTTTAGCTGATGGTTTCCTGTTTTCAGACGATAGCTATATAAACTTTATATTACACCTCAACATCAGCAAGATTTTCTCTCTTGCGTTTGGAAGCCAGGGCGGAGGGAACGGGGGAGATTAGCAATTGAATATCTCATTTCGTCCTAATTCACCTTCAGGGAACTACCGCATTGTTACATTCTCGTGAGCGTTGGAAAGAAGTACATTAAATTTCCAAATTTATTTACAGCACTAANGAACTACCGCATTGTTACATTCTCGTGAGCGTTGGAAAGAAGTACATTAAATTTCCAAATTTATTTACAGCACTAAAAAAACCCAAAACAGCTATTCCTTCCGCAATGTGCTATAAATAGCTCAATTACAATCCTGTGCGAAACAAATAAACTACTACTGATTATCTAATTACATAAATCAGTTTAATAAATAATNGCTCAATTACAATCCTGTGCGAAACAAATAAACTACTACTGATTATCTAATTACATAAATCAGTTTAATAAATAATAATCTGGCTAACAAACAATGTACAAGTCTTGTGACCTTCCACCTCCGCTCCGGCACCCGGGTTAAGGTTCATTCAACTCAGGTTAGGAACAAAACGAGATTTACTATGGAAGAATTTGGCACAGAAAACATTTGAACTACTGGTACACCTGCGACACTAGTGCTTACCTAGTGGCGAAAATTTTCCTTTCCCAAACTTTTAACATTGATCTTTCCAACCTGTAGTAAAAATAACCTTACCCGAGTTAAGGTTACTTCTACCCAGGTTGGGAAGCTCAATGTTTTTAGTTTGGCAACTAAAATGTATCGCCACTAGGTAAGCGCTAGTGTCGCATATGTATCGGATTTTCCCTATTTTCTAAACTAAAATAAATAAATAAAATAAAAAATAAAAATAAAAATTGCAATAAGCATAAATCAAATATAAAATAACTTCGTAACTAAGTAAAATAATTCTCTTTTATTATTCACGTTGCTTAAAAGTTTAATTATATGTGACCTCTTTGGAACACTGCGCACCTAGCGGCGGAAATTTTCCCTACGCCAAACCCTCCCGTAAGAAAACTCGTTTTGTTCCTAACCTGAGTATAATTAACCTTACCCGGGTCAATCACAAACACCGCAGTACTCGTCAGCGAGAACGCCGGTGACTCCACGCAGTCGCTCCGACTGCCAGGTCACCGCCAATGCACGCCGAACCTGCCCGAACACTCGCCACGCACCGCCGTCCATTCACGAGCCAGAACCTTCGTCGGCGAGGTAATGGCTGTATTTACACCGGTGCTGATCCTTTCTGGATAATTCCACGCATGCGTATACTCCAGATGTTTCTTGACGTTCTGGAAAGTGTTGGTCGCCGCCAGTTGCGATACTTCAATCACAAGCACGTCGTGTATCCTCTACCCACCCCCACACTACATCATCCAAGTATGGTCTCGGGACCTTGCGGAGTAAAGATGGCAAACCGACGACACAGCAGACTAAGAGGCTAAGAGGCGTGCAGCTCTTCCTCAGCCATACAAAATGAATGCTGCGTTATGTAAGTCAGTTTCCCCCCCTCTCCCTATGGTGTTTGCAACAGCTGGAGTGAGTCATGCTATAGTCACAATCTGCAGTACATATAGATAGAGCATTTGGCGCCAGGATTCGTGATTCGGCTCCTGGCTGCGAGGAAAATTTCCCTTTTTTCCCCTCAGAATTTCCCTTTTTTTTCTTTATCCATTTCTCCTCGAAATCAGCCCTTTTTCCCTTAAAATTTCCTTTTTTACCTTAAAAATTTCCGTTTTCCCCTCAAAAAAGGACCGACCTTATGTAGAAAAACGACCCCCCAAGGTCCTTTTAATCCAATTCGGGGGGATCGCTTTTTACCCTCAAAAGTTTCATTTTACCTCAAAATCGCCCCCTTTTTCTGGGCCAGGAGTAATGCTCCGGCTGTGGCTGCCATCTTGTTTTCCAATTACTCATCTTCGTTCAACCCCGCCATCTTGTTTTCTAATCACATTTGTTGTGTCATTCCACGTCAGCCATCTGGGGATTTCATTTGTCTAAGCCATCAGGCAAGCTGTCAACGATACCTTTCTTTCATGCTCTTTCATTCCATGTCCATCATCATGGATTTCGTTTTTATTTAGTCACCTTTCTTTCATTCTCTATCATTGCTTTTTGATTTAGTCAACACGATTTAGCACCACGATTTAGTCGTCTGTACTCCACCTACTATCTTACTTTATATTCATGCTCTGCTATTCCACGTCGATTTAGTAACCTGCTGATTACTCTTTCTGTCGCTTGTACTCCACTCGCTTGAACCACCATCTTGTTTCGTCCGCTGATGACCTCATTTATTACTTTCTGTAGGTGACCATCTTGGATTTAATTTTTACCATCTTAGGTTATATCACTAATACCATCTCGTTTTCCCAATTACTCTCCTTATTTCTACCCCGCCATCTTGGATAACAGTACATCCTGGGTAATTGTCATATGGCCTTAACCTTTACCCAACAAAATTTCCAATTTAGTTTGTCATTTGTGTTTACTAAAAAAATAACTGTGGTATTATAGCAGGATCACTCGTGTAGAAATTAAGTAGGACCTCTCCTCACCATGTACTACACTGAAGCAGGTCCGGACAGGCCCAGCTTGACTTTAGTCCTCCCTCCAAGTCTCAGAGTCAAACTTCTGCCACTTAAATAGAATACTTCCAAGTCTGTTGCATCCCTCTTGCATGGAATATATTATAATATTAATCCACTCTCATTTTTTGTGCACTTCATTTAAACAAATACCTTTGTTATCATATCACTGATAAGTACTAACTTTCAAAAAATATATTTTGCCCGCATCATTTCATTTAGTTTTATTATCATACTCTCTTACAGTACCAACATGTAGTGGTAGATCTCAAAACCAAGGCTATCATATTCCATATAACAGGGAAGTGTGCATGCTACGACAGGGTACAGCACCAGTAAAATATAAAACATTTTTTTAAATTTAAATAATATATATTTTATATGATTCAGACTACAAAATTAAAAACACAATCCCTACATTCTCCATACCATTCACATAGTGCATTTCACTCAACATGCTCACTTTTCATGTAATGACTATTATCAGCTCACACACAGCTCAAGACAGTCTACGCTAGCAAACGTCTAACCAGAATCCTTAACCATATAGTTATCTTCTTCACAGCAAAGTATTTTTTTCAAATCCTCTCAAGCCTCTGGAATGCTATTTAATTGTACAATGCTTTATTCGTGGTCTTAAATGCTCGTCAACTGAGAACGTCATCCAAAGTTTGAGGCTTTTCGTAGGTACACTACGCTGCTGATTGATTGATTATCCTTTGCTTAATGTGTTCAAGATATGTACATATGTCTTTTGTACCAAAAAGTCATTTACAATCAGATAATCTTTTAAAGTACCCTTAAATGCTGATTTTTTCAAGTAGAATCCATTAGACGAAGTTTCAACAACTACTGGTATAGGTCGGTTCTTAGGTGCTGAAACTCTGGCTTTACAGTTCTTCGAATGGCTCTTCAGCTTAGCGCCTCGTTTGNAATCCTCTCAAGCCTCTGGAATGCTATTTAATTGTACAATGCTTTATTCGTGGTCTTAAATGCTCGTCAACTGAGGACGTCATCCAAAGTTTGAGGCTTTTCGTAGGTACACTACGCTGCTGATTGATTGATTATCCTTTGCTTAATGTGTTCAAGATATGTACATATGTCTTTTGTACCAAAAAAGTCATTTACAATCAGATAATATTTTAAAGTACCCTTAAATGCTGATTTTTTCAAGTAGAATCCATTAGACGAAGTTTCAACAACTACTGTTATAGGTCGGTTCTTAGGTGCTGAAACTCTGGCTTTACAGTTCTTCGAATGGCTCTTCAGCTTAGCGCATCGTTTGNTATAGGTCGGTTCTTAGGTGCTGAAACTCTGGCTTTACAGTTCTTCGAATGGCTCTTCAGCTTAGCGCATCGTTTGAACAGACACTTGCACTTGCTGTATCACTGCATAGCATAGGAAGGTCCCTTCACACAGTAAGTTCTTTCATGCTTCCTCGCATCTTGGCTGTAGTCGAATATCTTGTCACAGTGACATCAACAGAGCCTTGACGAAATCATCAATGACAGCACTGCTATAGGTGTCCCATCCGAAAAAGTCGATGGCGCTATCGGTGTTACGCCTGAAGAAGTCGATGGCACGGTCGGCGTCATGCCTGAAGAAGTCGATGATGGTGGTGCTGCTACTACAGGTGCCCCATCTGAAGAACTTGATGGTGCTGGGCCAACCTCAGATGTTGCCACTTTTTCTGGACCAGCGAAAGTTGTCTCCATAATATATTCCAGTTGCTTACACGAGCTGAGACAAAGTGTCTTTCACGACTGCCACTGTCAAACTAAGCATCATAACTGGAACCCAACTGCTTATATACCTGCACATAGGTACCATATCAGCCACTGTAACTCATGCATGTCATCTGCTCTACCGAACGATACAAGGGAAAATAGACTCACTACCCATACCGTCCACTATAACTAAAATGTACCAAGCAACTATACAGTTCAGACCAAACCATAACACTATCACACCTACTTTCCATACCATCTGCTCTTCCGACACCAGACAAAATATAATCACCACTCGCTATAACTGAAGTGTGCCTCAGCCATCGAGTCCACGTCGGCCTTACCAAAAATATTTACCTTCTGCCTATACCATTAGCCATACCAACTAGCACCAGAAAAATACACTAGTCTCATACCATCCAGTAATACTAAAAAAAAACATCTACCCAAGCAACTATATATTCCAGACCAGCCTAGAACACAAACATTCCTATCATCTGTCAAACTAACACAGCCGACTGATACCAGACCACCTAATGTACCAACCAGCCATACCATCTCATATAAACCAAGAAAATCTTAGTCATTATAAATCAACCATACCACCCAACACACCATCCATACCATCCATCACAACTCAAGTGTACCAAGCAACCATACGGTTGAGACTAGACCAATCTTTCACGGCCATTGTTCCGCCAAAGTAACCGTTTTGTACAGGTAAATGGAGGCATTTCTGAACCTTTTTGAACTGATTGTATTGTACAAATGTTTTTTAGTCTCTTAAGGTCACGAAGGATGATAATGATACTGGATTGTGTTAACTGTATTAATATCTGGTGTCCTCGTAAAACAATGTTCCGCAGGGAAATACATTAGAAAAACGTGTTTGTTTTGGTCCCATGCAACCTCCCAGGGTTTGTCGGTTTAATTGTTTATCATCCTGTATAGAGTTTAGTAAGGACACTTGACTTTCATAGTTTTAGGCCACGCAGAACACTTACTTTCAACATGGTGGCCATTTTAAAAGTAAGGGTACTATTCCATATCAACCGATTTAAACCAAATTTTGTATATTGACAGCGCAATATGTTAACATTGAAATTAAAAATTAATATTTTTGTTGGTCCACCATTTTGTAAGATAGCACTACATGAAAAACAAAACTTTTACATTTATCTCGAAAACCACTCAAAAAATTGTCGCCAAATTTATGCACATAAGTAATAATAAGGTATGCCATGTAAATATATGTTATTCAAAATTTATAATGCACTTATTTTAAAAATAACGGCTGTACAGATATTTTAGGTTTATTTGATATAGTTTCCTTACCAATCCACGAAATTCAAACAAAATTTATATACTAACAGGATATATTATAAGCTTCATATACTTATGCAGCCATTTTATAGGATAGCAACACATGAATCAATAAACATTTCTGTAATATCCCAGGAAACAATTAACCAATTTCTACCTAATTTTGCAATCAAGTAGTAATGCGGTAGCCGATGTATAAAGGCATTTTTAAAGTAGGTTAAACACTTATTTTCAAAATGGTGGTCATACAGTTATTTAAGCATAGTATGCTATATTGTCGAAACTATGTAATAAATTCTAACTTAACTTTGTACATATTATAACCATCAAATGTGTCTACATGGAGCCTCTTTCATCCTCCATTTTGTAATAAAGCACCACACGAATAAGTAAAGTTGTTATGTCATATCTCGAGAAACAATTGACCGATTCCTACCAAGTATGTCAAGCAAATAGTACTGAACAGGTGATGTAAACATGTACGTTTCAAGTATATCAGACAATTATTTTCAAAATCGCGGTCGTATAACTACTTTAGCTTTGTATGCTACATCGTCGAAACCATGTAATTAATTCCAAATAACTTTGTATGCTGGAAGATTATATTAAAACCATCAATGAGTCCACAGAAAGTCTCTTTTACCCATCATTTTTGTAAGATAGCATCACGTGATAAATTAAAATGGTTGTCACATTTATGGAAAAACCAATATATTGAAACAAAATTTGGCAAACATGTATAACTATGGTAGGCCATCTAATTTGATATGTTTTGAGTGCATCGGACACTTAATTTCAAAATGACAGCCATATAAACATTTAACCTTATTAATTTATATCTACGAACGTACGAAAAAATTTCAACTTAACTTTTTTATCCTGGCAGTATCTATTATATCCACCAAGTTTGTCTATAGAGAGTCTCATTNGAACACTTACTTTCAACATGGTGGCCATTTTAAAAGTAAGGGTACTATTCCATATCAACCGATTTAAACCAAATTTTGTATATTGACAGCGCAATATGTTAACATTGAAATTAAAAATTGATATTTTTGTTGGTCCACCATTTTGTAAGATAGCACTACATGAAAAATAAAACTTTTACATTTATCTCGAAAACCACTCAAAAAATTGTCGCCAAATTTATGCACATAAGTAATAATAAGGTATGCCATGTAAATATATGTTATTCAAAATTTATAATGCACTTATTTTAAAATTAACGGCTGTACAGATATTTTAGGTTTATTTGATATAGTTTCCTTACCAATCCACGAAATTCAAACAAAATTTATATACTAACAGGATATATTATAAGCTTCATATACTTATGCAGCCATTTTATAGGATAGCAACACATGAATCAATAAACATTTCTGTAATATCCCAGGAAACAATTAACCAATTTCTACCAAATTTTGCAATCAAGTAGTAATGCGGTAGCCGATGTATAAAGGCATTTTTAAAGTAGGTTAAACACTTATTTTCAAAATGGTGGTCATACAGTTATTTAAGCATAGTATGCTATATTGTCGAAACTATGTAATAAATTCTAACTTAACTTTGTACATATTATAACCATCAAATGTGTCTACATGGAGCCTCTTTCATCCTCCATTTTGTAATAAAGCACCACACGAATAAGTAAAGTTGTTATGTCATATCTCGAGAAACAATTGACCGATTCCTACCAAGTATGTCAAGCAAATAGTACTGAACAGGTGATGTAAACATGTATGTTTCAAGTATATCAGACAATTATTTTCAAAATCGCGGTCGTATAACTACTTTAGCTTTGTATGCTACATCGTCGAAACCATGTAATTAATTTCAAATAACTTTGTATGCTGGAAGATTATATTAAAATCATCAATGAGTCCACAGAAAGTCTCTTTTACCCATCATTTTGTAAGATAGCATCACGTGATAAATTAAAATGGTTGTCACATTTATGGAAAAACCAATATATTGAAACAAAATTTGGCAAACATGTATAACTATGGTAGGCCATCTAATTTGATATGTTTTGAGTGCATCGGACACTTAATTTCAAAATGCCAACAGCCATATAAACATTTAACCTTATTAATTTATATCTACGAACGTACGAAAAAAATTTCAACTTAACTTTTTTATCCTGGCAGTATCTATTATATCCACCAAGTTTGTCTATAGAGAGTCTCATTTCTCCACCATTTTGTATGGTAGCCCCGCATGAAAAAATGAAGTTTTTGTGTCATTTCTTAGGAAACAATCAACATATTTCTTCCAAATTAAATGAAGAGGTTGGGCTGTAGGAGGCCATATTAATTTATATGTTTTAAATGTACAAGACCCTTATTTTCAGAAGGGCAGCTATATAGAAATTTTAGCATAGTGTGCTATATCAACGAAACTATGATATCGACTTTAACTTAACTTTGTATACTGGTAGTATGTATGTCGATCACCAAATACGTATGCTAATACATAAGTCTTTTTGCCCTCCATTTATAAATATTGTCAATTGAAAAAAATTGAGGTTTTAGGACATACATCGAGAACCAATCAACCGATTGCCACCAAATTTATCAGGCAAATAGTTCTACAATAGGTTATGTAAACCACCATATTTTAGATGCTGCAGGCATTTCTTTAATGGCGTTAATATATATAATTTATGTTAGTGTGTTATATCTACTATACAAATCAACAAAATTTCAACCAAACTTTGTAAGGTAAGAGTATTCATTAGAAGTATCAACTATGCTTACAGAGATACTCTTTTGTCGGTCTTTTTGCAAAACAGAGCCAGGTAAGAAAATTGAACGTTCTACCATATTTCCGGGAACAAATCAACTAATTTACACCAAATATTGCAAACCATTAGTGCTACAGGAGACCATATAAAGTTACATGATTTAATTTGGGTCAGATACTGATTTTAAAAATGGCAGCCATATAAATATTTTGTTAAGTTTAACGTATCAATTTAACAATTTAATCGAATTCAACCAAACTTTTTATGCTGACATTATCTATTAGAAGCATTGTATACATATCTTATTTTTAAAGGCAATTTTGTAAGAGTGCACTGATCAAGAAAATAAGGTTTTTATGTCATATCTCTGGGACCAATCAACCAATTTCCACAAATTCTTCACACAAGTAGCGCCACGGTAGGCCATGTAAATTTACGTGTTTTAAGCGGCGCAGACACTTATTTTCTAAATGATGGTCATGCAAATATTTTAGGTTCGTGAACCCTATCTTTCAAATCATTAGACTGATTACATCAGAAGTTGATGTTCCGAATCCTACCCTCGAAATGCAGTTAATTGCAAGCTAGCTTATTTTTACGAGATTTTCTGGGTTCGAGTCCCGGATAAGACACGTGTGTATTTGTAGTTGTCTCGGCAATGTTGCATATGTTTCTAGTTTCATCTCTAATAATGTTGCTGTCAACTAGATGTCAAGGCCTATCTACCATCTAAACTTTTATGAACTTCATTAAAGTTATTTGCACCCATGTAGAGGAAAGTAGGCTTATTAGTTATATTAGTAACTTCTTGTTTCTATGTAAATATATTTAATTGGGTTAAAGTAAAAATTAGCTGCTGTAGATAACTTTTTTTTTCTTTTGCGAAAGCAGTGCGCGGGATTAGCCGAGAAGTGGTAAGTATACTTATGTTTTACAAATGGATTTGAGAAATGAAAATCGTAAAAATGTTCTGAACTACTTCAAAAATGTTTTTTTTTTCCTACAGGACAACTTTTGGCCACATTTGGCGACACAGGTTATACAGAAACTACGGAGAAAATAGGTGGGAAGTCTCTAGATCATCCTTAATACAGCAGATACTTCGCGCCTTGCGATTTATGGCTTTTGCAACACCTAGAAACAGTTAAGAGAAAGGAAGTTTAGCACGGGCGAGAAAGTGAAAGCTGTCACATCCACTAGTTTACACTGGCTCTCAGAAACTTGGCTGCAACACGTGTCTGAGAAGCTGGAGCATCGCTGGAAACTGTGCAGCTAATCCTTACTGACTCAGGCTCTGAATAGTGATTTCAGAACATGCATTTTCTGAACAGACCTCAAACAGTATGCACAAACCAGACACAAGTATTACTCTTGCATAGGCTATATACAAAAAAAAAAAAGGTAAAAATTACAACGTTTAAAGAGTGATGAGTAACGATTAATCACGCGTGTATCGTTAATGACTAACTGAATACTTCTGAAAGTTCACTGCGTGTCCTTAGGCTACGTGAAAAATTAATGCTTACAGCAACCTAATCACTACTATTTATGTGTATATCACGTGATAAAGTACCACAAAAATACGATTACACTTTCAACAAGACGTTAATATAAAATTAAGTTTCCTAATGCGCTGTTGAGATCATTGTAATTATCCTAAGGTTAAACGAAATGCATTTGAGGAAGAAATTTTTCTTTGAAAGCTCCTTGAAAGTCATTAATAAACAGCGAATTCTCTTACATAAAACTAATAACTTTTGCAATGATATCAAAACATAAGGACATATAGGAATAACTTTATCAAACTTATTCTCCGAGAGGTTTATTTTGGCCTACGCAGTTTATTATTCATCCATTTATTTATAAATTTTACATGTAAAATATATGTTGTTGAGGAAGGTTGTAACTAGACAACAATTCATAGTGACATTGCTATAAAAATTTCGTTAAATCTCTTTCGTAATTTAAAACTATAGTCAGTTCTCGGTTACTTCACATTTTTCTGAAGCCTTACTAAAGTTCTACTTCCGGGATATTCCTCAGTCTCGTGCAAAGGAAGTTTAATCGATTCTAGAAAATTACACCAGAGGGACAAAGCACCGTATTTGTGCTCACTAAGTGTAATAACATTTGCATAAGAACTATTAACTACCAAGCGTTACCAACACACCTATTTTATCACTGTTGTATTCATATTAATTATAAATGAAATATTATAATTTATAAATAAAATATTCATCAAATTTCAATTTAATTATGAATGAGGTGCTTTTATGAACAGAAGTATAAAACGCTTGTTGTACTAGGAAACAACGAAACACGTCAGTCATACATGAGGTGATTTTTCAAATGTTTGATTCAAAAAGTGTGAAGAAACCGCGAACACACTTTACTACGAGAGACACTGCCTTTAATAGTCCGTACATATGCGACTTGCAGATTACAATGTACCGCGGAGACTTCGAATTTCACCACTAGAGTCACGGGATAGGCGTATTGTTCAGTATGATCTTGGAGGAATGGGAAGTATGTACCGTGTGTACAGTTCAGTAAACTTTTATAAAAGTAGCCAGTAAATTATAAGGCACCAAATATAAGGGCATATGTTTCTGTGATGCATCTTTTAAGCCAGAATATCGCCTAACGTTTGTTCCATTTTGACCTTAAAGCAGACGCGTTACGTAGCATACACTTACGTAAACGTAATTTTAGCGAGCGAGGACACGCACACATCTCGGGATGTTACATGCGCTTAAGTTATTTAANCAGATACTTCGCGCCTTGCGATTTATGGCTTTTGCAACACCTAGAAACAGTTAAGAGAAAGGAAGTTTAGCACGGACGAGAAAGTGAAAGCTGTCACATCCACTAGTTTACACTGGCTCTCAGAAACTTGGCTGCAACACGTGTCTGAGCATCGCTGGAAACTGTGCAGCTAATCCTTACTGACTCAGGCTCTGAATAGTGATTTCAGAACATGCATTTTCTGAACAGACCTCAAACAGTATGCACAAACCAGACACAAGTATTACTCTTGCATAGGCTATATACAAAACAAAAAAAGGTAAAAATTACAACGTTTAAAGAGTGATGAGTAACGATTAATCACGCGTGTATCGTTAATGACTAACTGAATACTTCTGAAAGTTCACTGCGTGTCCTTCGGCTACGTGAAAAATTAATGCTTACAGCAACCTAATCACTACTATTTATGTGTATATCACGTGATAAAGTACCACAAAAATACGATTACACTTTCAACAAGACGTTAATATAAAATTAAGTTTCCTAATGCGCTGTTGAGATCATTGTAATTATCCTAAGGTTAAACGAAATGCATTTGAGGAAGAAATTTTTCTTTGAAAGCTCCTAGAAAGTCATTAATAAACAGCGAATTCTCTTACATAAAACTAATAACTTTTGCAATGATATCAAAACATAAGGACATATAGGAATAACTTTATCAAACTTATTCTCCGAGAGGTTTATGTTGGCCCCTACGAAGTTTATTATTCATCCATTTATTTATAAATTTTACATGTGAAATATATGTTGTTGAGGAAGGTTGTAACTAAACAACAATTCATAGTGACATTGCTATAAAATTTTCGTTAAATCTCTTTCGTAATTTAAAACTATAGTCAGTTCTCGGTTACTTCACATTTTTCTGAAGCCTTACTAAAGTTCTACTTCCGGGATATTCCTCAGTCTCGTGCAATGGAAGTTTAATCGATTCTAGAAAATTACACCAGAGGGACAAAGCACCGTATTTGTGCTCACTAAGTGTAATAACATTTGCATAAGAACTATTAACTACCAAGCGTTACCAACACACCTATTTTATCACTGTTGTATTCATATTAATTATAAATGAAATATTATAATTTATAAATAAAATATTAATCAAATTTCAATTTAATTATGAATGAGGTGCTTTTATGAACAGAAGTATAAAACGCTTGTTGTACATATATAGGAAACAACCAAACACGTCATACCTGAGGTGATTTTTCAAATGTTTGATTCAAAAAGTGTGAAGAAACCGCGAACACACTTTACTACGAGAGACACTGCCTTTAATAGTCCGTACATATGCGACTTGCAGATTACAATGTACCGCGGAGACTTCGAATTTCACCACTAGAGTCACGGGATAGGCGTATTGTTCAGTATGATCTTGGAGGAATGGGAAGTATGTACCGTGTGTACAGTTCAGTAAACTTTTATAAAAGTAGCCAGTAAATTATAAGGCACCAAATATAAGGGCATATGTTTCTGTGGTGCATCTTTTAAGCCAGAATATCGCCTAACGTTTGTTCCATTTTGACCTTAAAGCAGACGCGTTACGTAGCATGCACTTACGTAAACGTAATTTTAGCGAGCGAGGACACGCATACATCTCGGGATGTTACATGCGCTTAAGTTATTTAATAAGTGCGGCTGAATCACTAACATACACGCACATAAAGACATACTGCCAAAGGCAGCAAAAATGTTAATTATTCCGTTATAAAACACTAAACGGCCAAAAAGGAAAATGGATTCTCGCTATACATTGAAAACAGAAAAATTATAATTTATTACGTGGATGATCACACGAGAAATATCTACAAATCTAACAGCATTCATTGCTGTTCTTTTTTCGTAATTACAGCATGCGCTCTTAGTTATCACTTGTCGTAATAATTGTACGTACTTGTAATGACTTTGTTGTAAAGTTTCTGTTTTCAGCAACAATAAAAACAATTCATTGTAACTACTACTGTTTTATAAATGAAGATATTAATAATTCGTGGTTTTCAAAAATCATGGTTGGCAAATAACGGCCAAGTCAGCCAAATTACTATGCAGCTGATGACCGTTTCTTGCAGCATGGACTTGGAACACTAATGTCTGCACGTCCTGCAGGTACGTCGATACGATGCTAAATGCTGTCTATCTACGAATAATTTTTCTCTTCTGAGAAGTGATGAGGGCTGGTGGTTGCCGCTCGTCTAAATGGGTAAGGAGAAAAGAAGAGAAAAAATTCCAATGCTTGCAATTAAAATAAAAGAGGGAGAAATTATGTTCTGAACTACACTCCAACTCAGGTACTTGAAAAATGCTTAACTCAAGAGAGAGAGAGAGAGAGAGAGAGAGAGAGAGAACGTGAGAGAGAGGTGATATAAGTTTCATATCTAACGTTAAGAGACGATGGATACCATCACAAAGATTACAAAAGCATCGCTCAGAGTCGTTTAGAAAATGCTGATAAGTGTAGTGCGAGGAAGGGGAGGAATCGACAACCGCATGCTTTAGGATCAGGAAGCATTCTTCGTAATTATCCACACAACACGTACTCAGTGACAAGATCCTTGGATATGAAGGAAAATATTTTTTAACACTAAGTAGTCACATAATTTTTTTTTTAAAGGAATGCGAGCAACTTTTGGTGCGTTAAGAGTTAGATGTTTTAAATTGGAAAATATTGTTACTCTCATTGAATAGGATGATTCTGCTGACTTTGTATTTAATTTTTGATGTGTGTGTATCAAACGTGCAAGTGGTTAGGCATGCACACACACATACACACATGCATATATATATAATATCCTACACATACTTGCCATTATTCCCATTAGTGTAATAATATATCTTTTTTAATGCTGAAAATAATAGTCATCTCTCAGCACGATCTTAAAGGTCTGTTTATACAGAATAAACCGTATCTAATTTTAATGGTTGGTCTCGGTTAAGTAAATAGTTCGTCTCTTCCAAGTCTCTGCACGTGGCATACATACATGCTTGTTTTAAACATACTTTGACAAGGGGATCGGCTGATAATGACAGCATGAAAATAAACAACATCGTTGCCATGTGACCAATCAGCTGTTGGCGGAAGGATACGTAGTCAGATGTAGTCAGATGTAAACAGTGGCGCTACTTTCGCAGACCTTTCAGAATCTGGCCAACTACCTCCTAGTATTCACTGCTTAAATTTAAAACATATTAAGTGTTGAGAAACTACTGACGTTTTAAAGTAAAGTATGTGAAGCATATTACGTATATTTGTGTAAAACGTCATTGTTGCCTGCAGGATGTAAAGTGTCGGTGGTATGTTTTAAAAATGGTGGTTTATTTGCGATTTGCGTTATATTACCAGTGAGCTGCGTGAACGACAGAGCTGAGAGTGAGGGACTGTAGAAGAGAGAGTTCGTGACGTCATACTGGTTGCTGCTGGCCATTACATGCGGCACCGTTGTTCCGAAACTCATAAAGAAATGTCTTAACAAAATGCCTTCACAGTTTGTTCAAAAACCTTAATTATAATTACTCTCACAAGATTGATAGGGCCCTATGGTTTATGGTGGGGTAGGTTAAATTATAAAATTAATCTAGGGTTTTGATTTTTTTGAGAGGGTGTTTCCGACCTTGGAAACTGTATGTTGAGACTTGCTTTAATATTTCTGAATTTGACTTTAGCAAAAATATTTCTCTGGCAATATCTTTATGGTAACTTGTGTTACAATGATGTAGTTAAATTACTGTTTTGAAAATAAAGCCTAATATGCTGGTAGCTGTGTGTGCGAATAAAACTCTGAATGAATAAATATTATTAGAAATGAACGACAGTATATATTGGACAATACTTAATGGCACAGATTTATCAAGGTAGTAATAGATTGTAAGATAGTAAAAGAGATTAAAAGAAAGGGAAGGAATTATAAATAAATATTAATAGCAATATTACTTTCACACACAAAGAGGTAGCATACGGGTAGTTGGAGAAAATCTGCACTCAATGATTTACACCAGGGAGATAAAAAATATAATTCCCCTCGTGGTACACTTCCGCACTGTGTAGCATAAAAGGACCCACAGGAAAAGTCCGAAACATAACCAGATTGCGCCCCTACTGCCTGAAACTCTTTCAAGGCCAGAAGAGCAGAGAAGACAGTCCTCTCTGATCGGATCACCACTCCGCCAGAGGCTCAAAGATTGCTCTGCGTCTCACGCGCAACGTAAGGTTTGACCTCCTGGGTAAGGCTACACTCTACTGGGGCAGATGCGGGCAGAAAAGGGTCAGCATCAATACAATTCCCATTTCGTAAAATACCCTTCACATCTGACTCCAGCTTCCATCTCACGTCAGGTTTATCAGTATGCATATCCATTTCAGGACTGGCGCCCAATTCTGCACATCTGAAAGCCCCGGGTAATGGGCTAGGTCCGTGAATCGCAATAATGCGTGAATCCAACGGAATTCATTCTGCAATGTGTCCGTATGGCAATGGATTGTGGGAAGTGTATGGGAATATTGGGAGTATTGGGAACTTAAATCTAGAACAGTAAACTTAAGTCTAAAGCGGATGTGGGGGGGGGGATACTATTGCGCAACGCGCTCTGTATGCTTGTTTCGTAAACATCGTCGGCCTTCAAGCCGCGGAGGAAGTTGCTGATGTGAAGAATAACGACATTAACCTTGGGGCGGGAGGGGTGTTTCTCCGCACGACAGCCATCGAAGGAAGTGCTGACAGGGAGAGAAAAGAAGCACGCGTTGGTTAGATGGGGTGAAGAGGGGAGAAAAGGCACGCCACGCAAGAAGCGGGTCGCGTCGTGCGCTCTTTACTTCGTGTAACTATATCTTTCCATGTGGCAACCAATAACTTAATACTGTCTTATGCTTAGCATATTAAAATCTTATAGAAACTGTCCACATACCAGAGAACTTATCTTAAAATTATGTTGAATAATTATAAAGAACAATACAAATATATTGCTGCATCTGCGCACAGCAGTATAATACTACAATATGACGCAATATTTAAAATTTTATTAAATTATTGAAATGGGTTAGGCATTATGTATCACTTTCATAGTAATAGTTTCCAGTAACTTCATTCAGCGCACACAAACAATTTTATTTCTCAACTGAAATTAATAGAATTAGATGGGCAAGGTAAACTGTTTATAATTACAATTACATGGCTAGGAAATTGCGGGAAATTTTTAAGTTATTTGAGTTCAGGTAATATTTGATAATCAAGTATAAACTATTTGTTTCCTAAATTAAGATGACGGGTTGTCAACTTTAATTTCTATTTAAAAGAAATTAATTCTTACGAATATACCTTAAAAGTGAATTGCTTCTTGCAAGATTGTAGCAGTAGCATCAAAGAGCTTACTGCATAACCCTGTTGTATGGGTGTGAAAAAAATTCAGTTTATGGGAATTGATACCTGCCCAATGTTATGGTTTATAAGTAGGTATGGAATCTGCTCTCTGCGTATGGCACCAGCAATTGATGCTAGCCCTCAGTGTTAGGGCGTAGGAATACGTNCAATTCTGCACATCTGAAAGCCCCGGGTAATGGGCTAGGTCCGTGAATCGCAATAATGCGTGAATCCAACGGAATTCATTCTGCAATGTGTCCGTATGGCAATGGATTGTGGGAAGTGTATGGGAATATTGGGAGTATTGGGAACTTAAATCTAGAACAGTAAACTTAAGTCTAAAGCGGATGTGGGGGGGGGGATACTATTGCGCAACGCGCTCTGTATGCTTGTTTCGTAAACATCGTCGGCCTTCAAGCCGCGGAGGAAGTTGCTGATGTGAAGAATAACGACATTAACCTTGGGGCGGGAGGGGTGTTTCTCCGCACGACAGCCATCGAAGGAAGTGCTGACAGGGAGAGAAAAGAAGCACGCGTTGGTTAGATGGGGTGAAGAGGGGAGAAAAGGCACGCCACGCAAGAAGCGGGTCGCGTCGTGCGCTCTTTACTTCGTGTAACTATATCTTTCCATGTGGCAACCAATAACTTAATACTGTCTTATGCTTAGCATATTAAAATCTTATAGAAACTGTCCACATACCAGAGAACTTATCTTAAAATTATGTTGAATAATTATAAAGAACAATAANTAAAATCTTATAGAAACTGTCCACATACCAGAGAACTTATCTTAAAATTATGTTGAATAATTATAAAGAACAATAAAAATATATTGCTGCATCTGCGCACAGCAGTATACTACAATATGACGCAATATTTAAAATTTTATTAAATTATTGAAATGGGTTAGGCATTATGTATCACTTTCATAGTAATAGTTTCCAGTAACTTCATTCAGCGCACACAAACAATTTTACTTCTTAACTGGAATTAATAGAATTAGATGGGCAAGGTAAACTGTTTATAATTACAATTACATGGCTAGGAAATTGCGGGAAATTTTTAAGTTATTTGAGTTCAGGTAATATTTGATAATCAAGTATAAACTATTTGTTTCCTAAATTAAGATGACGGGTTGTCAACTTTAATTTCTATTTAAAAGAAATTAATTCTTAAGAATATACCTTAAAAGTGAATTGCTTCTTGCAAGATTGTAGCAGTAGCATCTAAGAGCTTACTGCATAACCCTGTTGTATGGGTGTGAAAAAAATTCAGTTTATGGGAATTGATACCTGCCCAATGTTATGGTTTATAAATAGGTATGGAATCTGCTCTCTGCGTATGGCACCAGCAATTGATGCTAGCCCTCAGTGTTAGGGCGTAGGAATACGTCGACACTATTGTCCCTAGGTCCAATTTACCAAATAAATTCACCTTGTTTTCACGTTACCATAAGTCAGTTTTATTTATGCTTAACAGGGTCACTTCTACAGGAACACACGAGACAACTCTCCCCTCCCCTTTTGCTACGTATGCTACGTAAGGCTCGACGCGGAGATTTGCGCCGTGGGGGAGCAAGGTTCGTCGCACTTCCGGTAATGTTCTACTTAGCTTGTCTCGAGGCGATGGTTCATCTCCCAGCGGGCGGGCGACCTGGGACCGCTCCGGCACTTGGTGGGCGTCTCGACGCCTGGTCTCGACTCCTCCTCTCGGCTCCACTCCGCACTGCTCGATCGACGACGGCCGACTGCCATTGGCGTCTCGTCCCGGATTCACTCCGCACTCCTCGATTCCCGTCGGCCGACTGCCCCATTCCTCCCGTTTCCTCGTGGTTTTGTATGCTAGTTTGCCATATCAAACTCGCCTCCTCTCTGCACGTGGCTGCGCTGACCACCGCGTCCCCCTGGGTCGTAAAACACGTGGCCGCTGCTCCTGTGATCCGCACGTGGCCTGGCGGGCCCGGCGTCACCCCTTGATTCTGGCCTGGAAGTTTGTTGTTCCGTTCTGCACGTGCAGGAACACTTGGGTGGCCTCTTGGTTCGGCGCACGTGTTCCTTCCGCTGTCCCCGGATATCGTGTGGCTATTATTCCCGCCCGCTCGCCAAAAGCTCTCATCGTTTATTGCGGTTGCCAGCCTGGGACAGACGCAGCCGATGGTGTGAGCTCGGCGTCCCTTGGCAGCTGCGAACGCAGCTGTGCCCGCGCACGTGTGTCTTCTGCTGTCTCTGGATATCGTCTGCACGTGCAGGAACATTTGCACGTGCAGGAACCTTTGGTAGCACGCCTTGCAGCTGCGAGGCGCGGCAGCGTCTTCCTGGCGTCATTCTTCCAGCACGTCCGCAAAACCCTTAGTATTTATTGCGGTCGTCCGCCTGTGAGTTTCGCCAGAGCGTGTCTTCTGACGAATAAACTGTCTTTTGGGACGCGTCAGAATAAAATGACATGTGTTTGCCTTGTAAGCAAGATATAATTTTTAATGTGTAATAATTTTGATAATTCTCACGCATACAAATGTTGCATGACAAATTTCCTGTTGCGCCTCTTACTTCCTCTATGCACATGGCGTCTTAACTGAAATTAAATGACGCCATGCGGCTTCCCTTTGACTGGCACACAGCATGGGTAAAATGCTTAAAACTTTCAATTGTAATGAAATTATGTCTAATTTGTACTTACAATCACAGGTAGGTAGTGAAATGAATAGTTCTGATACATTACAAAAACACTTAATGGATGCAGAAATACGTAACACTCATTAACCTTCAAAGAAACATATACGAACACATGACAAATATTCATACAATTGAAATTAAAATTCTTACTACTTCAAATTCTACACAAAGCATAACACATTCAATTAGCGCAGAAAATTGTAATTTTATTAAGGAAAATGTACGTGAAGGGTAAGAATTCATTGATAATCGCAAACTTAATTAATTCAGAAAGCAATTTATAATTATTTAAAAATCCAATGAAAACTGCTGGCATTCAAATAGCAATTCAGTAATGAAAATATAGGTAAAACTAAATCACCTCTAAAAATATTAGCCAACAAAATGGATAATTTACGTGAGAACTAGAATTGTAACTGGCTCATTTATTACTCAGCATTTAATATTAGGAAAATGTTCGTGGTTTTGCACGGCTTTAGATCAAGAAATCTCATCTACTGGCTTCTGGTTAGCCTCCGAACCAAAATTAATACCCTTATTAATTCCTGTAAACCAATTTAAAAGTACAAATGTCACTCTCTATAATTTCACAATAATTTAGCAATTCAAATAGCGTAGAAGTGTTTGCAGCACACATACGTAAAATAATTTAAATTTGTATTATCAAGCCCTATGTAGGTCATACTTAATCAGTTTCGGTGGGTACGGCAGCATACATAGTTGAAGCACTTCCAAATCTAATTGCCACGTGGTTTTGGGCCTCTTCTGATCATGTCCCGCATAGTTATTGCAACTAGGCGCCTCTTGAAAAACTTTCCTACCTTTACGATGGGCGGTAAGTACAGAATTAAATGAATTCTTGCAGACAAACTTTATGATGTACGGTTTGTTATGGCGTCTGAGGGGAGGGGGAGAGAGAGAGAGAGAAAGAGAGGGGGTAATTAGAAACGGGGTTCACACGGGGGTACTAATTAAAACGGAAAATCCCCCCCCCCCCAAATCGTAACTTCCTGATACGTTACAGTCTTGTCAGTTATGTAATTTAATGCATTCCTGTGGCCAAAACTGCTAGATTAAATCAGGCAAATTGCAAAGAGAAAACTATGACAAAATAATTAGCACTTTCAAAGATAATTCAGCTCAGTTTATATGAAAAAATAAAAGAAAGAAGTATAACTGTCAAATACGTGAAAATGTAAACAAACCAAAATAAATCAATAAAATTTAGAGGTGACGTCCTGAATTACAATTCTAGCTATGCCTAAGGGTAGGGGCTTAAAAAAATTACGTTTCAAAATAAATAATTATTCAACTCAAAAGAAATGAAAACATAAACAAAAAGCTTTAAATGCTGAAACCGTTACAAGATCAAAATTTTAATGTTAAAGTGTATGCGGCTGAAGTTTTGTTATAATAGATTTGTGATAATTACTACAAAAACTAGTGCGGGTGGGTGGGGAATTTAATTAAATGTGTATGTGGATGGTAGAGAAGCTGATGNTGCCAGGCAGTGAGAGGTTAGGAAGGAACAAAGGCTCCACCTGTTATGATATGGTTTTATGATTCTTTCACCGTACATTAACGGGGCTAAAGGGGCAATGCAAGTTATAAATAAGAGCTACGTAATGAACACTATATAAAAGAAGTTTCTTTAACATTGATGTTGTATAATATTATTTCAATATGAACATTATAATGTATGCGCGGGAGGCGCTATAAAAATTTACTGAAGAATTAATTTATATCAAATTAAGATTTAAGAAGCCACATTCTGAGTATAATCTAATTAGAGAGTCCCCACCTTGTTTACGATTCCAGAGGGTGATTAAGATGGCGGAAGTCGACGGCCTAACACACCCATCTTCAGTGGTCTTCTCGTTCCAATGGCCCGAGGACAAAAGACACCGCCCACGGGCTACACTGCCCTATATCGACTTCGTTGCCCCCGTTTACTGGCCGGTGGAGGGGGTTTCTGTGGTTTTGCGATTTCATAACTAATTTCAGCAATCACGGCCCGTCTCCTGGATAAATAAGTGAAGGTGGGATCAGGCAGATCGCTGAGCTAAGGCCTGAAAACTACTCGTAACAATACGAGGTTTCAAACATTTCAGACCTGAAAATTCTGATTCTCGCATGTATCTTATGTGTATATAGTCTC
This sequence comes from Clitarchus hookeri, assembly GCA_002778355.1. NCBI lineage: Eukaryota > Metazoa > Arthropoda > Insecta > Phasmatodea > Phasmatidae > Clitarchus > Clitarchus hookeri. The sequence continues at coordinate 155,567 of NQII01004436.1, forward strand.
TTAGTGGTACCTTAACACTTTTTGAATTAAACTTTTGACTATTTAATACTAAGAATGACTTGTTTGTTTGTTCCCTGAATACGTCATGTATAAAAGTGTTTTATACATCTGTTAACATAAAAATATCTTATTTTTCTTTAAAATGGACTTTTACTTATGTTTTGCCTATACATTATAATATTTCATTTATAATTAATATTAATAAAATCAGAGGGAAAATATGTGTGTTGGTATTCCGTAGCGAGAAATAGTTCTCATGCAAAATATTAATAAACTGACTGCGCACGAATGCGGTGCGTTGTCCCTTTGGTGTAATTCTCTAGACTTAGCTAATATTTGTTTGCATTAGGCGGACGAATATTCTGAAAGTAGAACTTAAGCAGAGTTTTAGAAAAGTTGAAAATAACCATGAATGGACTACAGCTACGTATCTACGGTGTACGGCTCACCTCCCCCCCATGCCGGCACCCATTTTTCACACAGTTTTCGCAACTCTTCCTAGAGGACCAGCGCTAGGCGGGGTATCGTCATTGTTCATAATGATATTACCAATTTTATTGATGGTAAGGCAAGGTAGCTTAAGAAAGGGCTTCATCTCTCATGCAAGTACATATACGACTGTGTTTTTTTTATTGTTTATGATTGTTAAATTATGCAATAATAGTAAAAGTTTATTTAGACTTTTTCTTTATTATTATGAATTTTTCATTTCTTGATGGCGTTTATGCAGATCTACGAACTCGCGACTGTGCGTAAGCAGTTCCGTTAAGAAAACAGGGCGTGACTGTGGGGTGTGTGAGGGGGGGGGGACCTGTCAAGCCGCGTAGATGCAGAAGATATCTACAGTATATATAATAATAATAATGATACAGTGTTGGGAAACGGGACCCCACAAGAGTTCTACGCCAAGCGCGTATTCTTTTACACATCTATCTTTCTCTTTTCCATTCTTTCTCTGTCTCTCTCTCTGCAGGGTGTATACGGGAATCGAAAATTTGAAACTTTTAACCAATTTAATGTGTAATTACAAAAATGTGTGTAATAATTGTTATTATTCTAGGTTTCAATGTAAACAATTCACGTATATTATGTTAACTTTTTCGGTTTTATATTTGNTAATAATTGTTATTATTCTAGGTTTCAATGTAAACAATTCACGTATATTATGTTAACTTTTTCGGTTTTATATTTGCCTGGTATAAAATGTAACTGTCTCCCCTCTACCTTTTCCGTGACTTGTGGTTTAGTAGTATTTGCATTTCTTCGTTCAAACACTAACTGCTTGCCTTATATTCATTTTTACACACTAAAAATCCGTCTTCACGCATATGCGCCGTATGATAAACATTAGTTTGGAGCGGTATACAGAGATCGATAAACACCATCTCCATGTACACACAAACTTTTTAAGAGCCCAAGTGGCAAAATGGGCTACGCGATGTCGTAAAACCAACAGCTATATACCAGAATCCTACAATGATGCATTGCCAGCGTCAATTCTACAATACATCGATGCTAACCATCTGAATTTCTCGGCAGTGAACGTGCTCTCAACAGACCAATTTCACTGGTGCTGCACTGTTATTGATGCAGTAAAAGCAGTTTTTGGACCTTCGAGATACATACAATATTTTAATGAATATTTTAAGTACTACATTAAGAACAATAGCACTATGTTTCTGCCAGTTGCCCATTGTACTCTAAGATGGAAGGACAAAACATATTTTCACAACTCTGGATACCAAATGAAATAAAAGCGCTGCACAGTAACATAAATAAACAATTTCTCGTTGCTTGAAACTTGACAGACCCTTCGTATTCATTCTGAAATATTTTCGTGGCTGAAACTATTTCTCGATATGAAGACAACAAAACATCAGACAAATACAAATAACACTGAAAATGATTTTTTAAGTGACTTACAAAACATATTTCCGGGAAGTTTATGGAAAACTAAAATAATACTTTTTGGATCTGGTGTGCCGTGTAAAGAAAATGGGAAAAACTTATAGCTAAGTCTGCATCTAAGGCTCGAAATACTTGAACTCTTTGTGTATTAGATACGTGTGTACGCGCATACACACACGCATATACACACACGCACATACCAACACATATATGTATGTATATATATGTACACACACAGCGTGTTTCTAAAACATGGGGACAAACTGCAAATTTTACTCCTAAAACTATTATTAAGGGAGCTATGCACCCGCAAAATGTGAGTTTTAAAATGCGCTTAGTTGAAAATACCAGAAACCACTTGTGCTGAGTTCAGTTGAGTTTAGAGATTTGGGCGGCTCTTAACAACGAGGTCTTGAAAGCCGATGAGGGTGAAATGAGGTTGCGCGATTAAGCAAGAAATCGGAGAATGGTGTTTTGTATAAAGGAGATCTTACACATCTAAAAACGCGGAAATAGTTGTTGACACCCAATATTTGCATCAAACTTTGTAACACTACGTTCTAAGAAACTTTTAAAGAGAACCTGTGAATCAGCACGTTTAAATTAACAAGAAAGGTCGTCTTGTGGGAACACTCTCAGGTGAACCGTTTGTGAGATAATCAGTGTTGAACATTCATAACAGATCGTGTGTTGCATACCAGGTAGGCAAACCACAACTCAGAGAAGGGCATTTTAAATGAAGATTTTTCAGCGGCACACAGTTCCCTTAATAATCACTTGACGAGAAATGTGGTACTTACATTTTAGTCTTATATTTTCATCAGGAATACACTGCGAAAGTAATACACGGCAGTGTGTATAAATGTATACGCACTCACNTTTAGTCTTATATTTTCATCAGGAATACACTGCGAAAGTAATACACGGCAGTGTGTATAAATGTATACGCACTCACTCACACACACACACACACACACACACACTCATATACACTGAAGAGACAAAAAAACTGGTACACCTGTCTAATATCGTGTAGGGCCCCCCGAACACGCAGAAGTGCCGCAAGACGACGTGGCATGGACTCGACTAATGTCTGAANTTAGTCTTATATTTTCATCAGGAATACACTGCGAAAGTAATACACGGCAGTGTGTATAAATGTATACGCACTCACACACACACACACACACACACTCATATACACTGAAGAGACAAAAAAAACTGGTACACCTGCCTAATATCGTGTAGGGCCCCCCCCCCCCCGAGCACGCAGAAGTGCCGCAAGACGACGTGGCATGGACTCGACTAATGTCTGAAGGTATGCAGGAGGCAATTCACACCATGAATCCTGCAGGGCAGTCCACAAATCCAATCTGCGCCAATTTGAGAAAGGGTTGCACGTCTGTCACGTTTAATGATTCTCGTCAGTCGTCGTTTGTCCCGTTCTTTCACGATCTTTTTCCGGCCGCAGCGATGTCGTAGATGTGATGTTTTACCGGATTCCCGATATTCACTGTACACTCGTGAAATGGTCGTACGCGAACATCCAAATTGTATCGCTACGAGCCTCTACGATACAGGGTAGAGAGCTGCGCCGACTATAACACCGCGTTCAAACTCACTTAAATCTTGATCATCTGCCATTGTAGCAGCAGTAACCGATCTAGCTGCCGACCGCATTGCGTTACTCTGATTGGTTCCATACCTCTGTGATTTGCATACGCACGCCTATACCAGTTTTTTTTTNCCGACCGCATTGCGTTACTCTGATTGGTTCCATACCTCTGTGATTTGCATACGCACGCCTATACCAGTTTTTTTTGGCTCTTCGTTGTATATATTAGGGTGGTCTAAAATTATATTTTTTTTCTATTTTCGATCGGGCCACCCCTTAATTTTGTTACCTCTGTCCTTTGTATTACCGATGTAAAATTTCATATTTCTAGGTTTAGTGCAAGAGGGTGCTCAAGGAGTGTAATTTTTTTTTTTTTTTTTTTTTTTTNAGAAAAACGCTAACATTAGCGTTCTTTGTTACAGGTTATGTTTACATGTTAAAGTGAACTTTAGTACTGTAAAATAAAGTTTAACAGATTCTCATAAACATAAGTGACCTTAATACGTCAAAAGTTTATGAAATAGCGTACCAGTGCTTAAAAATGGCCTCCTCTTCGAGACATAAAAACAGTTTTTTTTTATCGGTTTTTGGGAACTGGAGCCATTACTTCGATGAATCCGTTTCCGACGCTAAGACAAGCACTACAATGGTATAGCAAGTTTTTAAAAGAGAAAAAAAGACGTAAGAGATTCTGCATATTTTCTTATAGAAGAATTACTTGAGATTTGGCAAAAGTCTGGTATACCGATTAAACAACCGAAACACTGCATTGAAAAATTGGAGAAAATTCATAAAACGTGGCTGTGTTTAGTGAAAAATATAACAAGAGCTTCTCAAGCGCAGAAAGAAAGAGAAATGCTGTTTATTAAAGAACTAGATGACCTTTTTGATATTTCCCACGCAGACGCCTCTAACTTAATAAATATTGAAGAAGATAGGGACTTTCTTGTCGAACAAAGAGGCGAGCACAAGATTGTTATGACTTCGCTAGATAACAAATTGGAGAAACAAATAGAACGCGTCCAAAAACTCAAACGACGGGCCGAGGAACTGAGACAAAAGGCTGCTGCTGAATGTGCTGCCTCCACTTCGGCAGTTTCAAGCCAACAACGGCTTGATTCCAGCTTTACTAGCTCTTCCAGTGATGCACACGAGGATTACGAGGAAGTAAAACATAATGTGTCTGTTCCGAATAAGGCTGACCAAAAGGGAAGAGAAAGAGCTTTCTCGGTTTGTCAATTTTGGTTCGCTGCTGTATATCAAAGCATGGGTTGAAGCTCCTTTGGCAGCCGAAGCACCAGGTAATGATCTACAACTGTGGAAAAATTTCAAAGCATACGAAGCCATCGATCCGGAAATTGGAAAAGCTGCAAGGGGTGTCTAAGAACGTCACCTATGGTACTTGTCCGACGAGATCGTAGGCCTTGCCTTATTTTACAAGGTGACATGTATTGAGAAAGCGGCCATTGTTGAGGGGATGAAAGTTGAAGCCGACTCTCGCTTGGTCAGAGGTAACCCTGCAATGTTAACAAGTGAGGCCACCTTGGGAGCCTTTGTATCAAAAAGGACATCGCAAACACGCTCTCTTCTTGACATAAAAGACTCATTTTTGCAGTTAAATCCGGAAACTTGGAATGAAAATTTTGATTATTTTCAAGGCAAATATCGTGTTAAAAACTTACGTGTCGTTAACGATACAGCAGAAAGGGGTGTTAAATTATTCGAAGATTATAATAAGTTACTCACAAAAGATGAATACGAAAAGCAAATTATACTGCATGTTGTCGAACAGAACAGGAAAAAGTGTCCTCTGAGACGACCAAAATGTCACTACTAAATATGATCAAAAATAAAGAAACAACGTGTTCTATGTAAAATTTGTAGTTTTTGTTGTTTTAAGTGTTTGGATTCTAATAAACCATATTATTCCACATCTATCTGTATTTTTCTTAACTCCCTACTTCCTACTATAATTAGTAATTCCACAATTAATTTTGATATTTCCAATTCTATGAGTATCCCCTTCTAGTAGAGATAACTATTTTAAATTTTGCACATATGATGATAAAGACATGTGTAACAAAATGAGAGGGTGGCGTGACCTATAGATATACTTCATTTTTCTTCATTCAAACGTGGACCACTCTAATATATATACATACATATATATATATATATATACAACACGTTTACTGCATACTGTTATCCCACCGAATAGCTGTGCTTCTCGAGTTGACGTAAAATAAAAAGACGCGTATAATTGAAGTAGTTACGACATCTGGCGTAAGATAACTGGAAAATAAATACATTTCTCCACTAGGGAGGGAGGCAGGAAAGCGGCGTATTTGAAAAAAGAGGAGGTGCAGAGTGAGGAGGTGGAGAATGAGGAGAAGAAAAAATGTTGTGCAGGTAAATCTTTTTAAGCGGCTTAAAAGGTTTTTAATGCATACCTGTAAAGAAATACGTTGTGTACGCAGCTGGTTTTTAATAGTTGTTTATTTTTTAGTACATTAATAACTTTAAAATATGTAAGTGAATTATCTGCTATGGTAAATGTGCGGTTTTATTACAAGCATTTACAGTGAAAGTAATTTAAAATGCATTAATGTAAAACGTTATCAGAATAATATCGAAAGTTTCTTGTCACAGACAGGAGTTGTATACGCGCGCTTAACTCGTAGGATTAACTGCGATATGGGGTGAATAATTTTCTTGTTAAAAGATTACGAGCTCGATTACTACGCAAGTATACTTAAAGTGCACTTTCATTGAGTGCTCGAATATCAGTCGTGAGAGCGTGAACCGAGAGAAACAATAGACACTCCCATTAGCACTTGTAATAATTTGGAATAAGCTCAGCGCTGAAGAAAATCGATTTGAATAAGGGATATGAAATGGAATCCGAGGTTTCCACCACACATATGAACATCACACTTCAACTATAAATACGAGAATATTTTTTGAAACAAGTCGAAACTCGTTTTTTACTTGTGCATTCCTAAAAAAATACAAAATGATTTTCGGACATATAATACAGTTGTAGCATTACACTACTTCTGGATCACCTGAATGCAAAAATGGTCATCGTGCATGATGGTCTGGTAATAGTGATTAAACATGCTCATATCACTTGTAATGTACGAATGCGAGGTTGATCCCACCCGGGATAAAGAATTACGTTGTTACAACCAGTGACTTGGCAACATTGAACCAAAAAAATTTAAGTTATCTCCTATAAGGAGGAGGAGGAGAGGAATTATGAAAAAGACGCGAGGAGAACAGGATCGAAAAAGATTTTCGGTGACTGGACCACTTAAGTTACGAACGTTCAAAAGTTAAACGTTATTTTCAACATTTTTAGCATATTACATTATTCTTCGTTGTGATATGAAATAACAATGACAAGAAAATACGAAAATGAAAAAAACAATACTTTTTAAAACAGAATGAAACGAGTTAGAATAAAAANATAACAATGACAAGAAAATACGAAAATGAAAAAAACAATACTTTTTAAAACAGAATGAAACGAGTTAGAATAAAAAATATAGTTATATATTTTTTCTCTTACAAATATCACACTCGAACAAAATTAATACTTAACGCTACAGCTCAAAATAATTGTTAATATTGTTAGAACGCCAAGAAGAATATTTCTTGGAAATTTGTTGTGTGATATAGCCGTATTTCAATTTTAACTTTTGAGAAAAAATTCTAAGTAAAAATAGCCTTACTGCAAATGAACCAAGTGTCGGATTAAAAAAAAATTGTAACATACCATTCCCATGACTTCGATAAAAACGTTAGCTGAAAACAAACTTTATGTTGAAATAGATTTTTGAAATTCGTACGAATCAATATTTTAATTAAAATTTTCATATTTAAATTTAAAAAAACCATAATGAATGTTTTTTTTCTCGAGTAATTTGGTACTTTTACCAAGTTATAATCCATACCAAGTCAGGAAACCATAAAATACATTCAAAATATAGAAAAACCGGCTCATGCACAGCCCTAGCTGCTGAGTGTTGGAATGTAAACATGTGTGTAATTGTTCTCCAGTAAAGAGCACCGCGTAGAAAATCCAGTACAGTCTTGGAGGTTTCCCCCGTCTTCTTGCTTATAAGCATCATGACACTATGTTGAGCGTAAACATTATGTTTTTATTTTTAAGTCATATATGTCACACGCATACACAAATACTTCCTATATTTTATATTATCTCGTATTTAGTGACAACGTTAAGATTCACGTAAAAGCATGCACACAAATACGTAAAGCTACAAATAATGCTTACATTGTATTTGGAACCTGACTGCCTATTACATTTTTAAGTTCCTTTTCTGTACGTCACACCAAATACTTCTTAATGCAACATGTTACATACAGAACAAAATGGCCAACACGGAAATATGACCGGTACCAATTCCGTCTCTTTGAACTTATTTGAACGTATCACATGAGAGTTAATACGCATGCACTTGTCTGCTTGTGGGTGCAGGTAAATTCGTTCACTGTTTCCATGTTCTTATTATGTATAGTATTCACCATAAGCGATTCACTCGTATCTAAAGCCAACATGGGAGCAGTCCGTTTCTTGTATGTTGTATAACAACAAGTTCCTTACTTATTATGCCACCTATGAATCAGCAGGGTTTAAACATTAATTCAGCTCTCATGGCAAAGAAGGGAAATAAATGGGGAATAGAGACATTATTAAGTCACCCGCCTACTTTTCCGCATTTGAGGCTGAGAAGCACGGCAGCGATAAGGGCGACACTGTCACGTGCATGAAGTGCGCCATCGCCGCTAAGCGCAAGGCTCTGAACTGGCGTGCAGTGTTCTCGTCGCGCTGCGTGTACCTATGGGACATAAAGCGGTGATTGTATCATAGTTTATTGATGAAAAATCTGCAGGGCCCTCGAGTATTTTTGTATGTATCTTACGCGTATACTTTGAGATGTAGCGCTCTAAAGATGCAGTTTTGGTCTATGTTGGGGGTACTCTGAAATGGTGTTTCTAATGAGCACGACGTCTTGAAATCACTCACTAGGGCTCGCCTGAAGTGTGTGTTCTTTTCGTAGATAAGCTTATTGGATGAACATTTAATAGTTTCGAAGGAAAATGTGTATTTCAAACTCACTGCGTGTAGGCAGGAATGCTGGACGGCGCGGTGTTCTCGACTCACGCGACCAAATATCTTCAACCCTAACTCGTCATCACTCGAAATCTATCAACCCTAACAACTGCAAATTTTTTATTGCAAGTCAATAATTCTTTCTTACCATGATGCTGTCATAATGTTTTCATAATTGAAAATTATTTTAACGTAAAAAATTTATAAAACTATGGGTTGTTAATTTTTTTTAGGATGTGCACAGAAAATAAAGTAGCTCGCCAGGAACCCTTTTTGTTTTTAGAAATATATTGGGGGTATAAGTGTATTGAAGAGGAAACACCAATGATTATTTACACGCCCCATTTAAAACATAACAGTATGTGGTTTTCTTGTTCTGGAGTTTTGAACTTCGAAAATATTTCGACCGTATTGGACAACAGCGGCTACGAACTTTCTACTTTAAGTTGTCTNCACTCACTAGGGCTCGCCTGAAGTGTGTGTTCTTTTCGTAGATAAGCTTATTGGATGAACATTTAATAGTTTCGAAGGAAAATGTGTATTTCAAACTCACTGCGTGTAGGCAGGAATGCTGGACGGCGCGGTGTTCTCGACTCACGCGACCAAATATCTTCAACCCTAACTCGTCATCACTCGAAATCTATCAACCCTAACAACTGCAAATTTTTTATTGCAAGTCAATAATTCTTTCTTACCATGATGCTGTCATAATGTTTTCATAATTGAAAATTATTTTAACGTAAAAAATTTATAAAACTATGGGTTGTTAAATTTTTTTAGGATGTGCACAGAAAATAAAGTAGCTCGCCAGGAACCCTTTTTGTTTTTAGAAATATATTGGGGGTATAAGTGTATTGAAGAGGAAACACCAATGATTATTTACACGCCCCATTTAAAACATAACAGTATGTGGTTTTCTTGTTCTGGAGTTTTGAACTTCGAAAATATGTCGACCGTATTGGACAACAGCGGCTACGAACTTTCTACTTTAAGTTGTATTCATTACACTTCTCTGAACTTTCATTTGCATACAGTAAATATAATGTTACTAATTATTAGCTAACAAATGTTTGCTCTATAGCACACATTAATAAAAGAAAGGCAAGAATCTCAAGTAATACACAGTTTGTATTTTTCACTGTAANCTGTGACAATTTACAAATTATTTTCTGTTTTAAATTCCATTTGCCTCGACCAATGAAATTCCCAATGTAAAACGCCAGGTAAGCAATAGTTTGCCATAATTGTTGAATATATTCCTCATTAGTTATTGCGTACATAGAAAGTATTTAACAGGAACATGTTCTAGGTTTTAAACAATCTAATCACTGACTGACTAAAACCAAAAATGTTAGCCATTTACGTGAACGCAAGTCCACTGGGAGTGGGAGCAGGGGAACTCAGAGCAGTTAATATCGAATGATAAGTGTTGATTAAATACATGTACATTTCTGCATACTGTAATTCAATGTCTTTAAGTCATTAACATTCCATACTGTTTCTTTCTGTCACAGAAACAGAAAAATACTTCTTAATTTTCTCTTAAAACCCCTAAAAATACTTCAGTATTGATATACTTATACCATTCAGATTTAGGTTCAAAAATTGCAAACACAAACTATAACTTATGTTCTGGAGTGAAACAATTCTTTTCCATTATTTAATTATCTGTAGAGTGATTGTAGTTTTATCTTTTTCTTCAAGTTGCCCGGTTTCTGAACTTTGCAAAAACATTCAATGAAAAGTAACTTACCTTTTATATATATATATATATATATATATATATATATAACTATATAATATTGTACCATTATGTTTATTTGTAGAATAAAAGTAACACACAGTCAATAACTCTAGCCGCTGGGCCTGTTTAATGCACTCAAAATATAATGTACAAAATCATATAATTGCAGTAACAACAGCCAGAAAATTAATTGTATATTACTCACTTTTGCTAGGTGCCTTGAGAATATATTGAAGAGTGTTTGTCAAGGTTACATAAAATATATTCTCCTGTAGCTGTCAGTACTGTTATTAACAAAATGCTTGAACTCAGGCATGCATTTAAAGATTACTGATTTACGTTCCGTATAAAATAATTAACTTCGATTATCCTGCATACTCTTACTTCTCAGGAAGAAGATAATGGAAATGCATTAGTTTTAATTGCAATTTTGTACCATTCCTCGCTTGTAAATAAAACATCGCAAAGGAGTTTTCTTAACAGCTTACGCAAAAAAAANTTGCAATTTTGTACCATTCCTCGCTTGTAAATAAAACATCGCAAAGGAGTTTTCTTAACAGCTTACGCAAAAAAACCAGTTTTTCATGGATAATGATTAGTGCCTTTCAACTTAAATTTGAGAAACATCGGAACATCATAACGACGTATGAAGGAAACAGCGTATGAATTTCATTGTTAACATGAAAGAAATTTGTAATTATTTACTTTGTTTCATATATTGATCTGATTTTGTGCACAATATAGTGGGTTGGATTCCGTGCGTTCTGAATTGATGCTAGATAAAAAAAAAAATTTCTTCTTGAATTTGAGTTGAAACAAACCATCAACTTTCATTGCCTACCTGGCAAAGTGAGACCCATTTTCTTGGGAACATAATTACGTAAGACAAAAATTACAAATAATTTTAAAAATTAAAAGTGATAAATTTTAAAGTACAAGTAATTAATGTTTTTAAACTGCTATTGAATGTTTGAGTGCGTATGATACGGGTAGATTTAAAATTCTTGGCGTGAGTTATGATAATTTTCAGTTCCACCGAATCTTCGACGTGTAAACGAAGTTTGAGTTTGGTGGCAGAGTATTAAAATAGTTCTTATCAGCGCTGACATATACATGGTTGTATTTGCATAACATGTTGAAATTCAAACCACAGCATCTCTGAACTAATATAAACAAAAAATCATTGTAACAAAATTTTTAGAAAGAACATCTAGTATTTTTAAATTTTAATTGAAGTTAGCGAAACAGCACCGGGAGTCCGCAACTTCTAGTACCTGCGTGCACTACAAGTTGCATATCACGAAGGCGAATGGAACTGGTGTGTCATGTGGCGACTGTCTGTACGCAGGCCACCATGATAAATACGCGAAGACCCCACGCCGTCAATACTGCTGTTTTTGTTGTTGTGAATAAATTGTAATCCCTTCTGGCAGCCTTTACTACTCGACTGTTAATCTCCCATTGCTCAAGCAGTGTTCTAACAAGCGACCACCAGAGGCGCCGAGTTTATAGTGTCCTATGTGCAGGCGCTCCCCGTACGGCACGCCAATTCCGCTCGCCTTCGTGATATGCAACTTGTGAACGCAGCCCTTGTCTAACCTACTTCAACTTAAATTTAAAAAATATTAGATGACATTTCCAAACATTTTGTTTCTAGGATTTATTGTTTCTATTAGCCCATATATGATGTGGTTTTAATTTCGACATGTTATTCAAAAACACCTTTTATGTATGTTTAACACACGTTCCCAAACTCTCCATAAACCAGCCAGTTTTTATAATGACACTTGGGCGTTATCTATCCAGCTAGTTTTTTATTTCAATGAAATTAAGTGTAAATTGTTAAGTGGTACAGGCGAAATTGGGTCGCACGGTAGCCTACATATTTTTTCCTGAATAATAACTTTGAATAGCATAAAATTTACGAAATGAAACCAGTTGTGAAATCTGACATTTAAAATATGAAAGCATTATTTTTGTAAAGGCATAGTAATCCAATATACTGTATATTTCATAAAACTAATTTATGGCTGATAAGTGTGGTTTTGTTAAGAAGGCGGTTGAACGTGTAATAGTTTGTTTTAAATACGTAAGATAGCCACATTGTGGCCCAAGGAAGCTCATATTTTTAGNGCGGTTGAACGTGTAATAGTTTGTTTTAAATACGTAAGATAGCCACATTGTGGCCCAAGGAAGCTCATATTTTTAAGAATTACCGCGAGGGGGGAGAGGGGGAGAAATAACTCTACTTACCCACACGCTGGAAAAAAAATAGTGAAGGGGGAGGAGGGTATTGAAACAGTCCTAAATCCATAGCATGGGGGCCAGTACAACTGCTGGCCTCCAATGGGAACGGTCTTAAACTTGTACGGAATAGTTATGAAACAGTTTAAGGTAATTCAATTAGGCGATGTTGCTAAGTATAACTGTTCGTTAGGTTAGCATATAATTGTACTTAAATAATTTGCTAAAATTATTACATAAATTATTTATATATTACTGCTGAAATTGCAATACACAAAATAATAGACCAACACCACAATTAGAATTTACACTAGGTAATTTGGAATACTATAAACTGTATCAACTATTGATCTATATGATAGTTACATGCATTCAAATATTTTGTCAATAAAATTAACCTCATCGAGGCTGTCGGAAGCGATCATCTGTGCACTTCATTAGCGTGTTAAGGACCTTGAAGATTAAGTTTGTGTGTATAGCAGCACAACGCGATCTTGTTGAAGTTGAATGGGGCATTATNGCGGTTGAACGTGTAATAGTTTGTTTTAAATACGTAAGATAGCCACATTGTGGCCCAAGGAAGCTCATATTTTTAGGAATTACCGCGAGGGGGGAGAGGGGGAGAAATAACTCTACTTACCCACACGCTGAAAAAAAAATAGTGAAGGAGNGTAATAGTTTGTTTTAAATACGTAAGATAGCCACATTGTGGCCCAAGGAAGCTCATATTTTTAGGAATTACCGCGAGGGGGGAGAGGGGGAGAAATAACTCTACTTACCCACACGCTGAAAAAAAAATAGTGAAGGAGGAGGAGGGTATTGAAACAGTCCTAAATCCATAGCATGGGGGCCAGTACAACTGCTGGCCTCCAATGGGAACGGTCTTAAACCTGTACGGAATAGTTATGAAAAAGTTTAAGGTAATTCAATTAGGCGATGTTGCTAAGTATAACTGTTCGTTAGGTTAGCATATAATTGTACTGAAATAATGTGCTAAAATTATTACAAAAATTATTTATATATATCTGCTGAAATTGCAATACACAAAATAATAGACCAACACCACAATTAGAATTTACACTAGGTAATTTGAAATTCTATAAACTGTATCAACTATTGATCTATATGATAGTTACATGCATTCAAATATTTTGTCAATAAAATTAACCTCATCGAGGCTGTCGGAAGCGATCATCTGTGAACTTAATTAGCCTGTTAAGGACCTTGAAGATTAAGTTTGTGTGTATAGCAGCACAACGCGATCTTGTTGAAGTTGAATGGGGCATTATNTGTTAAGGACCTTGAAGATTAAGTTTGTGTGTATAGCAGCACAACGCGATCTTGTTGAAGTTGAATGGGGCATTATTACTGAAGCCCAAAGTTTTGTTGTCATTGCATTTATGAGAGTTTACGCAAAGTCAAGATACCCGTAGAGAGAATATGGGATATGGTGATCTAGCTGGCTGCGCAGAAACAGTCTCCGTGTCCCTACATTGGACTGCTTTTCTACAAACACGAATATTGCAAACGACGTGAATAGGACTTGAGGTTAGAACACTGTTTAGTAAACAAGGGTTTTGATATGCTTGTATACTTCCTCTAACCAATTTAGTTACAGCACATTAACTCAGGCGCGGCAAGCCAGAACCATCAAAACATCTGATATACAATATGATGAAGTCAGCCCCTAGGGCTTAGTTTCGAACAATCGCCGACGATGTTCGCTCAACCCATAATTTTTTAACTCGGAACTTGCCCATGTATAATGGAAAGTTTTCCACAGAGGCTTAATTTCTTTTACTTGATTCTAACATGTTTTACGGTCGAGTAGAATTTTAGCCGCTGATCAGAACTACTAACAGACGCCTTTCTAAATTTGCTGGAGGCTGTAAAGTCTTGTTACAGCCCAGCGGTTGACAGAAGCAGCCCAGTTGCTGCAAACAGTAAACTGTTCTACCTCACAGCGCTGCTACTTCAATAAACTCACACGCCCTCACACGCGAGGAAGCAATACTAAGAACTGGCCAACTTTCTTCTTTTGTTTCAGGTGTCTACTGGCGACAAGTTGCCCAGTTGTGCATTCCCCTGNACTAAGAACTGGCCAACTTTCTTCTTTTGTTTCAGGTGTCTACTGGCGACAAGTTGCCCAGTTGTGCATTCCCCTGTCCTCCCAGGGGAGCGATGCCTCTCCCTCTCCTCTTATGACTACAAACAAAACCAGCGTGAACAACAAAGGGAAAGAAAGCCCTCCCTACCAATTATTCTCTTTTAGTGTTTCAAACATCCTTTTAAGGAGAACGGTGCACGCAAATCTTACGCGTACCTCATTTTTGACACCAATCGTTTTATGTGGGGTTTTTATACATTTTCGCTGTGATAAAACTTAAATANACTAAGAACTGGCCAACTTTCTTCTTTTGTTTCAGGTGTCTACTGGCGACAAGTTGCCCAGTTGTGCATTCCCCTCTCCTCCCAGGGGAGCGATGCCTCTCCCCCTCCTCTTATGACTACAAACAAAACCAGCGTGAACAACAAAGGGAAAGAAAGCCCTCCCTACCAATTATTCTCTTTTAGTGTTTCAAACATCCTTTTAAGGAGAACGGTGCACGAAAATCGTACGCGTACCTCATTTTTGACACCAATCGTTTTATGTGGGGTTTTTATACATTTTCGCTGTGATAAAACTTAAATANTACGCGTACCTCATTTTTGACACCAATCGTTTTATGTGGGGTTTTTATACATTTTCGCTGTGATAAAACTTAAATAATAATTTCGAACACCTTGTTACACTGTTAGATATTCACTGCATTTATTATTCTCAGAGCACTTATGGAAGATAAGAAATAAGATATACTTTTTTATCTTCCATCAGTTCTCCGAGATTAATTAAAACAGTGTTAATATCTGAAAGTATATGAAGATGTTCGAAATTATTAGTTATATCTTGTCGTGCCAAACATTTCGAAAAATCCCGTGAAAAAAAATTTCTGACAATAGTTAGGTAAAGTGTACGGTTTTCGTGCACCACTCCCCTTAATAAAGATCGCCATTTCCATTCCTCTGTACTAGTAGAAACATTTTTCTACTTCATAAATTGCACACCACTTTGCAATTCTTTTCCGTCGAAAAACTTACGGTGCATGTGCCCGCTTTTCCCCCCTCCCTTCGTTGTTCAGGTTACGTTACTTGGGAGGTAACCATGGCGTTCATCGCTCGCGGCCATGTTTTCCCCAGCCCTAGAAAAGCTGCTAGCATGTGCTCTTGTAGTTATAATACTTCCTGCATGCCTATACGTATGGGGCTCAGCCCTGAGACACACTTAGGTCCCATCCTTACCTAGAATCTCCGACTCTCATCTTAGTTTTAAGAATGTGTCAAAAGCAGGCCTATTTTTCGGAGAGGACGATTTAAGTGCAGGGAAAATTTTTTTCGTGAGAGGAGGAAAAAATTG
>NQII01004436.1:171688-214769 GCA_002778355.1 Clitarchus hookeri
TTGTGAGGGGAAGAGGGGGGGGGGATACGACGCTTCACGATCGTGAGTAACTGGCGCGGGCGGCAGCGCCGTCAAGACGGACAAGTAATACGCTAAGTGCAAGGGCCGGAGCTCAATCCGACAACATTTCCCGCTTCCTGAGGAGACGTACTGAGTGGGCTCTACGCATCCTTGCACGCACATCTCCTTGCATAGGCTTCCAAATGACGTGCACAGCTTCAGTCTTAAAATGTATAATTTAAAGCTCGTCCTTACAGGCCATGCCAAACTACTAGTTTCTAATTTATTTCATTTGTTTAGGGTCACATATTTTAAAACTACAACTATATATCTCTGGCAATATACATAACGGCGTAGAACAAACATAAATTCTAAATTTTTATAAAGTTTTTGAATAATCAAATTGTTACCAGTAAAATTTTGCCGTTTCATAGTTACCAGGTGATGCATGGATAACTTTTGGCGACTACATTTGAAGGTATTTGTAAAATGTAAACGTGGTATAATGAGATAAATGTAGTTATTGCATTGAAAAGAAATGCATGGCCCATATGTGGGCAATTCAATATGTAATTTGAGACCGAGCTNTTTCATAGTTACCAGGTGATGCATGGATAACTTTTGGCGACTACATTTGAAGGTATTTGTAAAATGTAAACGTGGTATAATGAAATAAATGTAGTTATTGCATTGAAAAGAAATGCATGGCCCATATGTGGGCAATTCAATATGTCATTTGAGACCGAGCTTTAAGAACTGATCTATATTTTCAGTCTTGCCTGTTTACTAACTCTGTTTACTAAATATCAAGTCTAGCTAAATATTTTACAGTGTTACGAAATAAAAGTATCCGTCTTTCATATGCAACATAAATCATACTTTTCTGACAATTTTGGTAGTTTCNGGTTTGTGTATTACAGTTAATGAGCTTTCATAGTTTACAGTCACGTGCATGCGCGAAGTTTTCTTTAAATTTTAAAAATGAGTATAGTTTTTTTTTTTTTTTCAAAATTATTTTAGGAACAAAAAAAATATTACACGATATCCGTGCTGGTAGTGCAAATAAAGATAAATGTTAACTTCATTATAATACCATAAAATGATAGATTTGTCTCTTGGAGCTTCGTTTTGCATGCCTCAAGACCGCACAGCAGGTTAGTGCTTCCCATACATAGGTGACGAGGTATTTTAAATGTGCGCCAGTATCGTCTTTATTGCCATCGCTTGTATGATTTAGACATGCAAAATATCATCAGACGGAATTCATCTTAAAAATTGGACTTCATGTTTTTCCATATTTTACTCTTCTAACACAAAAATTTTTGTAAACTTTAATTATTGATATCCAGGACATAATGAAATAAACACAAAACATTTTGGGCTTATAGTGATAACGAACTCAAATCGAAAAGTCATAGTTATAGTGTGCAGGGGTTTATGCTCTATCTGAACAATATAGGGAGTGGCTCATTTTCCGTCGTATGCATCGCTTCATTATTCAACCTTTTGGATCAAACCTTTGGAAAATCACACCATATATGACGTGTCTGAGTGTTTCCTAATCATGTTATCTCTCACAAGCGTTTTATACTTGTGTTAACATAATAGAAAATAAAAATATCTTATTTTTGGTTAAATTGAAATTTGACTTATATTTTAACTATACATTATAATATTTCAATTATAATTAATACGAATAAAATCAGTGAGAAAATATGTGTGTTGGTAATTAGTAATAAATAGATATCATGCAAAATATTATTACACTGAGTGTGCATGAATGCGGTGCGTTGTCCGTTTGGTGTAATTTTTTAGACTAGGTCAAGCTTTTTTGCATGAGACGGAGTAGAAATAGAACTTCAGCAGGGCCTCTGAAAAGTTGGACGTTGCCGCGAATGGACTGTATATTGTAATACTCTCTTGGCGCTGTATTACATATGTAGAGCGGTCGAGTTCACTGTTGATGATTACGCCTACATTGTAAACATTTACGGAGAAACTTGGGATGATGCAGAAATACTCAACAATTCCGAATTCCACGACTTTATCCAGAGTTTATTTTTGAGTATTTATCATGAAACAGGTACCTTCGCTGCTAACAAGAACAATTGTGGGGCTCAGAAAAACCGGTAAAATACAAGATTTGAATAGGTGGTGCATCATCGCCATGAAGATAACCGAAGAACGAGTACCTGAGCCACAGCTTATATTCTTTGCAATTGGTGCATCTCGAAAGCTCTTGGCAGATTATTCAGAGTCAGGAATCCCCCCCCCCCTCCTTTACTAACCATAGAAGGAAGGCCAGTTAGGAAATCCATGTAGTTTCGCATAACCATTTTATTTCTTCTGCTGGTACCTGCAGTATTTTCAGAAGAGACTCAGTTTTCATTCAGCGATGGAATAACTAAGAGGAAATTAACCTTTTCAGTTCTCGAAACAGCTATGTCTGAGTGGGATAACCATGATGCTACCTTGCTCAGAGCATTTCCAGAAAGTTTTGCAATCAGTAGGCAGTTTACTGGGCCATATTTCCTTCCGCCTCTGTTCACCAGTCACGTTTATTTGATCTTACAGCGAGAAGGGTTCCCANAGTTTCTGTATTACAGTTAATGAGCTTTCATAGTTTACAGCCGCGTGCATGCGCGAAGTTTTCTTTAAATTTTAAAAATGAGTATAGTTTTTTTTTTTCAAAATTATTTTAGGAACAAAAAAAATACTACACGATATCAGTGCTGGTAGTGCAGATAAAGATAAATCTTAACTTCATTATAATACCATGAAATGATAGATTTGTCTCTTGGAGCTTCGTTTTACATGCCTGAAGACCGCACGGCAGGTTAGTGCTACCCATACAGAGGCGACAAGGTATTTGAGATGTGCGCCAGTATCGTCCTTATTGCCATCGCTTGTATGATTTAGACAAGCAAAATATCAGCAGACGGAAGTCATCTGAAAAATTGGACTTCATGCTTTTCCATATTTTACTCTTCTAACACAAAATGTTTTGTAAAATTTAGTTATTGATATTTAGGGCATAATGAAATAAACACAAAACATTTTGGGCTTATAGTGATAACGAACTCAAATCGAAAAGTCATAGTTCTAGTGTGCAGGGGTTTATGCTTTATCTGAACAGTATAGGGAGTGGCTCATTTTCCGTCGTATGCGGTAGGAGGTCCTTGTGCTACCACCGCATCGCTGCATTATCAACCTCATGATTACATGACGCTAGAATGCAGTACTCCATGATAATTCCTCTCTATAGTGTATTCGTGGTTTCTTCACACTTTTTGGATCAAACCTTTGGAAAATCACACCATATATGACGTGTCTGATTGTTTCCTAATCATATTATCTCTCACGAGCGTTTTATACTTGTGTTAACATAATAGAACATAAAAGTATCTTATTTTTGGTTAAATTGAAATTTGACTTATATTTTAACTATACATTATAATATTTCAATTGTAATTAATATGAATAAAATCAGCGAGAAAGTATATGTGTTGGTAATTAGTAATAAATAGATTTCATGCAAAATATGATTACACTGAGTGTGCATGAATGCGGTGCGTTGTCCGTTTGGTGTAATTTTTTAGACTAGGTCAAGCTTTTTTGCATGAGACGGAGTAGAAATAGAACTTCAGCAGGGCCTCTGAAAAGTTGGACGTTACCGCGAATGGACTGTATATTGTAATACTCTCTTGGCGCTGTATTGCATATGTAGAGCGGTCGAGTTCACTGTTGATGATTACACCGACATTGTAAACATTTACGGAGAAACTTGGGATGATGCAGAAATATTCAACAATTCCGATTTGCACGACTTTATCCAGAGTTGATTTTTGAGTATTTATCATGAAACAGGTACCTTCGCTGCTAACAAGAACAATTGTGGGGCTCAGAAAAACCGGTACAATTCAAGATTTGAAGAGGTGGTGCATCATCGTCATTGAAGATAACCGAAGAACGAGTGCCTGAGCCACAGCTTATATTATTTGCAATTGGTGCATCTCGAAAGCTCTTGGCAGATTATTCATGGTCAAAAATCCCCCCTTCCCCTTATTTATAACCATCAAAAGAAAGGTCAGTTAGGAAATCCATGTAGTTTCGCATAACCATTTTTATCTTCTGCTGGTACCTGCAGTATTTTCAGAAGAGACTCAATTCTCATTCAGCGATGGAAAAACTAGAAGGAAATTAACCTCGAAACAGCTATGTCTGAGTGGAATAACCACGATGCTACCTTGCTCAGGGCATTTTCAGAAAGTTTTACAATCAGTAAGTAGTTTACTGGGCCATATTTCCTTCCGCCTCTGTTCACCAGTCACGTTTATTTGATCTTACGGCGAGAAGGGTTCCCACTGTCGTTGAAAATGTGAAGTTGGGTATGCGTAAACACACGTGACTTCTACGCCGTGGTGCACCAATACACTTCTCAGTCGCAGTCCAAACTCACCACACATAAACATCTGCGAGAAGGTGAATTAGCTGAAGTGACCCAGAGGCATGGCCTTTTCGCTCACCAGATTTCTACTCTAACATACTTTTCTCTGTGGAGTCTCAGGAGGAGTTTTGTTTTCCAGGCATGCACATTCTTACAATGACGTTNGGCGAGAAGGGTTCCCACTGTCGTTGAAATATATGTGAAGTTGGGTATGCGTAAACACATGTGGATTCTACACCGTGGCGCACCAATACACTTCTCAGTCGCAGTCCAAACTCACCACACATAAACATCTGCGAGAAGGTGAATTAGCTGAAGTGACCCAGAGGCATGGCCTTTTCGCTCACCAGATTTTTACTCTAACATACTTTTCTCTGTGGAGTCTCAGGAGGAGTTTTGTTTTCCAGGCATGCACATTCTTACAATGACGTNTACTCTAACATACTTTTCTCTGTGGAGTCTCAGGAGGAGTTTTGTTTTCCAGGCATGCACATTCTTACAATGACGTTCTGTCATCACTGTGTGTATTTTTCCGAAGTCTTGAACTCCATCAACACCATCTGGATGATGGATGACGATCTTCGAAATGGTAGCGCTATTTTGTGATTCCTCCTCCCTCCTATTTTCCTGTTCTGGCGTTTGCAAAAGTCGGCATGAGGTGGACGTACAGAACATACTCCTGATGAACTGTTTATGCTGTTTTATGGTCCTGTGCGAAGCCTGAACGTCTCGAAAACGAGGGCATTAGGCACGGAAGAAATTTATCATAAAAGCAGGAACGAGGAAGAAATCATCAAAAGTCTGTGTTAATGATTTGTCCCGACATTCGCGTTGGGAAAGTTCGGAAAACCACGTAAACTCGAAATTAGGCTGTCCGTGCCGGAAATCGAGCCCGGGTCCTCCCGGATGCGAAGCCAGTATGTTACAACTGCGCCATTTTTTTTCTTTTCTCCTTTATTGACACTTCAATTTGACCGTTGACAACGTTTGTGTGACATGTGCCCATACACGGCGACCAGTAAAAACAGACACAAGTTGACACTGATGCCTTACCCGAAACTCGACCAAGGAGTTCGTGTATAGTAAACAGCTGGAGAGGTCCTAGTATTGGTGGGGGTGAAGCCAGTTCAGGGGAGACCAAATTTCAAAGAGGAACAGAGGGGAGAGCATTAGTGAGTTTCCGCCAAGGCCTCTGCAATATTGATGATTTTGAGCAAAGCGTGCAACAATACTACGGCTGTAGGAACAGCTGAAACAAAAAACCTGTAAATGAGAAATTCCACAGGAAAGTAAAGTTACATTATAATCTACTTCGCTGCTCATAGCCACGTCGTAAATTCTTATCGGACCAGAAGTAAACACATTCTCTTTGTAGTGAGCAAAAAAANTTCGCTGCTCATAGCCACGTCGTAAATTCTTATCGGACCAGAAGTAAACACATTCTCTTTGTAGTGAGCAAAAAACAACTCATTGAAAAAATAAGAAAAATTGTGTTTCCCTTCTGCTATATGATTTGCTATACGATTTACTCTTAACGTCACTGAACATTTATAAACCTCTCGTTTAGCGTCTTTGTATTAATTTTGAACTCTTAAATTTTACAGACTTCCGAAATAATTATACTATATATCTCTTTTAATTTTATCTGAAAATTTTATTTGGATTTTTATTGCATTATCGATTAAACGTGCCACAGTTAAATTATTATGTTAAATTTATCTCTACGATTATAAATCAACTGAATGATCATATTCCGCTTAGCCATACAATATCTTTTTAATTTTTTAAAGTAAAATTTTATGAAACGAATTTTTTTAATATTACGATGAAATGTAATTTTATATTATTTACATATGAATTAGTTTATCTTTCGATTACTTTCTTCACTGTAGAAGTCAACTGATAATGTAGATTACAAGTTTATATTCGTATACGTATCTTAATATTACAATTTTTATTATAAATTCTGTTGCAATTATTTGCTAAAAACTAGTGAATAGGACACATAAAATAAACACCATATAGCATTTAACCACTCAAAACACCGTAGCTATCAAAACGTATGCTTGCAAACTTATGTTACTATCCAGTTGTTGAGCGATTTTTTAGAAGCCATGTCCCTGCAGATAATCGAACCCACGCCAACTGATTGCGATAGGCTACCATGTTGTTTGGCTGGTAATTTAGGAACAGAAAAAATTGTGAAGAATTTTTTTCTTTCGTATAGGCCTATTGTTGAAAATAAATAACGAGTCTGATATACTGTTAACTCGATGCCGAAAATTCATGTTGACCATAAAATCCTCTAAACTTATCAACCCATTATGTGAAAACCAGACCACGCACAACAATTCCGCAACCTTCACGTAAAATTTTGTTCCTTTCTCTAAATTTTATATGCTTTCATTCCCCATCTATCTCTTCAAACAAAAAACTTAAAAATCTTACGTTTTACTCTGCACCTTTTCCAAAAACCTTCGCATACTTTTAGTAAAATTTTTTTTCTTCTGAAATTGTCTTACATTATTTTTAAAATGTGACCAGTCAGTGATGGCAAGGAATAAGTTGTGCATCAATCTCAAAAATATGAAACTGTTTGAATGACCGGTTTCGGAGAACCGATGTGATAACTTCAGAGGTTTTTTGCGCACTTCGAGCGATATTTTCGTCACGCCGAAGAGAGCCGCAGTGGTGGAGTGGTAGACCACTCGCCTTCCACCAACGAAAAACGAGTTCGATTCCCGGTGGCATCGTTCTCAGATTTTCGCATGTGGGAATCG
Organism: Clitarchus hookeri; assembly: GCA_002778355.1. NCBI lineage: Eukaryota > Metazoa > Arthropoda > Insecta > Phasmatodea > Phasmatidae > Clitarchus > Clitarchus hookeri. Next base: position 178,916 of record NQII01004436.1, read on the forward strand.
CGTTGGACGATGCCGCTGGTCGGCGAGTTTTCTAGGGGATCTCCCGTTTCCCCCGCCCTTGCATTCCGGCGCTGCTCCATACCCACCTCTCACTTCACACTCATCGGCTCTCAAGACCTTGATGATAAGAGCCGCCTATAGGCCCTTCTTCCAGTACTGAGTCAGGAAATAAGCTCCGCCCCCTGGCACTACATGCGGTACAGCAGCAGGGCCTCTCCAGATGTAAAGACTGTCCACGATAAAGTGAGCACTTTTGAAATCAACCTTTAAAAATAAACTGTTTCTACCTGCATATACTTTAACGGACGCACTGAGTGACATGCGCCCAGTAAAGTTGGTAACGACAGAGGTTAAGTAATTATATGACTTAACGTCGAATTAAAAGTGTTGGGTATCCATACGTGGTAACTGAAATTCTTTCTTTCGCTTTATGTTTTTTTTAATACATCTAAGTGTAAAAATTAGCAGATTTGTAAAATATTTACTTTTCTAATTATTTCACAACTTTACTTGGCCGAGGCACGAATAAAGCTATGAGGCCCATGGCAGTGTTAATTTTACATATGCTGGAAGAATACACAAAGTTCATACAAATATACGTTAAGTAGGGCTTTCAAAAGTGCTCAGTTTACCGCAAGCCGGCACGCAACAAACTGTAATCATGGAGGTTGGTTCAATCTACTCGGTTCTAACGTGCTGCATCCATATAGACAACACCTCTCGCATTTTGAGCAAACTGCGTTCACAACAGAGGCATGTGTACGGAAGTATGCGGGATGCCGTGCTGCGAGGCCCGGCCCCAGCTGGCGACTCGGCGGCCGGAAAGAGCATCCGAGGGCCAGCAGCACTCGAGTGCGCCGCCGACTCGGCAAGTCTGGAGCGCCGAAGAGAATAGCGCGCGGTCGAGCCGTTGTTTCCGGCGGCCACTTGAGCACGACGTGTCGCTCGTCGCCGCGCAATCAGCGGCCCGGCCCGTGCCTGCCTCCCTAACCGGGTATCGCGCGGCTAATAGACATCGACACTTTTCTTCTTCCAGCCCGCCACAATGGGACTTCATACAATACCGTCGACTGCGCACTTTCGCGCCGCTCGCTCCCCTGCTGTTTCCTTCCCCGACCGTCTGTTATACCTACCTCGTCTTTGTTCAGCGGCCCTNTTCGCGCCGCTCGCTCCCCTGCTGTTTCCTTCCCCGACCGTCTGTTATACCTACCTCGTCTTTGTTCAGCGGCCCCACTCAACTAAGGGGCCACGGTGGTGTAGTGGTTAGATTACTCGCATCCCACCTAGGCGAACCGGGCTCGATTCCCGGCGGGGTCACTCCCAGATTTTCGTATGTGGGAATCGTGCCGGACGATGTCGCCTGGTCGGCGGGTTTTTCCCGGGGATTTCCCGTTCCCTTAACCCCTTCATTCCGGCACCGCTCCATACTCACCTCGCTTCACCCTTCTCGGCTCTGAAGACCTTAATGTTAAAGAGCATCGATGTTAAATGTTAAGAGCCGCCGAAATCTCTTCATTCACTCACCACTGAACTTGTAGACATTACGCTAAATACTTTCGTGGCACAAATATTTTTTAGATCGCACATTTCTTGAATTACGACATGTCAGATTCACGATTTTGTGGTTTTGAGACGTACAAATAAAATAAACGAAATCATTTACCTAAAAGTTAACAAGGGTTGTCGGAAGGTTGCGTCTTAATTAATTTTAAGGTGTGCATAGTAAAACTTATTTTACAAAAAATCATACACTGCTACAAATTAAATACACGCAAAAATGTCCTTAGTTTAAACAATTTTTAAAATTTGCGAAACCATTCCATGTCGTGATTTTAAAGCATACTTTGGGTAAATCATTATATATCATTTCAAATATGAATTATCTAATTTCGCTAAGTGAGTTATTTTTTATTATTTGTACGTCCCAAAAACACAAAAATTCCGATTTTGTGAGGCTATTGTGTAATAAATATGACGTTTAAAATTTTTCCATGTGTAGAAATGGCAAATGCTGTTCACGATAAAGTGAAAACCTTTAAAATCAATCTTTGGAAAATGTCACTGCCCCTATCTGTATATATTTTATCGGGGATACTGTCTGGCATGCATCCAGTTAAGTTGGTAACGACAGAGGGAAAGTAGTTTCATGTTTTAACGTTGAATTAAAACTGTTCGATAAGCATTTGTGAACACCGAAACTATTTATTTTGCTTTCTGTTTTTTTAATATATAAAAGCGTATACAATTAGAACATTTGTAGGATATTTACTTTTCCAATAATTTCACAGTTTGATTTGACTGATGTATGAATAAAGTGATCAGGTCCATGGAAATGTCAATTCCACATCTGGCGGAAGAATACACGATGTGCATGCAAGTAAACCATAAGCAGGGCTTTCAAAAATGCTCACTTTATCGTGAACATCCCTTACTTGTAAGTAATGTCTACAAGTTGAACAATATTTCGTACAAATATAAAGTAATGCAATTTTCGACGACCAGCATCCTTAAGGCGGTCGTCTACCTGGCCCTTAAACTGTGTTGCAGCATGTTAGAAAAAAGAATTTTTTTTTTAACAAAACTGTTGTAAGTGTGTCGTAATATGTTTATCTACGAAAATAAAACATACTCCACACGACGACTGAATGGTTCTTTAAAGATAACACGCATGCTACAAATATTATTTCGGAGCCCTCCAACATGGTTAAAAAACGTCATTTTTTTAGACTGCTGTATCCTAAAACATACTAATGTGACACAGCTGAAACTACGATAGTAGCTTGTGTTGAACCTTGATACACACTTCCTATCAATAAAACGATAGGATCACCGCTGGAAGTCCCATAGATGTATGCAATACGAGAACACTACACGCCAGTTCATGATATTTTGCGTAGCGGCGATAGTGCACTTGATGCGCGTAGCACTGTCGCCCTTATCACTCCCGCGCCTTAAGGTATATCACCGCAGCATGAATTACAGAATTTGTTCTGTGTTTTGAGTGGGACACTTCGATGCCATCTCGGATTTGTATGTATATTTTATTCAATTACTTATATCTAAGGTTTGTGTTTGAAAATGTGACTTGTACTACTATCGCTTCTGCCATTAGCTGAGCTAGAANTTTTTTTTTTTTTTTTTTTTATATGCCACAGCCAGTCTGTAGGTTTCTCTTGGATTGTGTGTCTGAAGTCGAAAACAGATCTCAGTTCTCTCTAAAAGATCCCTCTGTTGTCGTCAAAGGAATCTTGCTATTTTTCGTCTGTGTTGTCATCGCTGTGCCGCCCATATTTACATATGTTCCAGCCATTGTGTTCGTTTGAGCTATCTTCGTTGTTCTTCCAGTTTTTGTAATATTCTTCATTCTCTTTGGGCACCAATTCTGGTTGTGTTGTGTCGATTTTCTGGTGTCATCTACTAGGAATTATACTGGATGAGTATAAAAGAATATCCCAACTTTGAAGGTCTATAATATCAAAACCAAACAACCTACAACCTTAATTGACCAATCAAATGAACCGTGGAACCGTGAAGTTTGCTTGCAATACATTAATAAATGTTCAATGTGACCACCACGAGTGGCCCGAACGACATCTACGTGATAATCAAACTTGTTCCACACTCTTGTCAGCATGTCCGGTGTTGCGGTTTGGATGGCATTCATAATTCTTGTTTTGAGGTCGTCAATGTTAGCCGGCAATGGTGGAAGAAACACGTGATCCTTTATGTACCCCCATAGAAAAAAATCGCGCGGGGTAAGATCCGGGCTTCTTGGGGGGCCAGTGATGAAGAGCCTTGTCACCAGCTGCTCCTCGACCAATCCAGCGTTGCGGAAACGTCTCGTTCAGGTATCCTTGAACAGCTAGGTGCCAATGGGATGGCGCACCATCCTGCTGGAAAATGAAGTCCCCCGCCGCCTCTTCTAACTGAGGAAACAACCACTCTGTAAGCATGTCGAAATAAGGAATTCCCCCAAAGTGAACGTGTTTTGCGCTGTATCCAAAGACACTGTTTTCGGTCCTTTCTTTTTTCACGAGCCTACTGTTACTTCGTTTGACCACCATATTGGTTTTTTCGTTTGTCATCTGTTTTACATTGCCGGTGATGTCCCCAGCACCGCGCCCAGCAAACGACTGACCCTCTCCACTTCCCTTTCCAATATATTTAATTGATTAATTGCCCCATCCCTGTTTCTCACTGTCCCAACCCCATCACCCCCAACACCAATTAATCACCTTCGTTCGCCCAATTAGTCGGCAGGTATCCTCCCACCCCCTGATTCTCAATGGCTAACCAAGTCACGTGACAATCTCTTGGATTGGCTAATTGCTCTTACGTTTTCGGAAACCTTCGTTCCAACCAATCAGTGGCCTACTTCGCGAATGCAGAATATTTTTTCACCTTAAAAGCTTTTCATAAGACGCACCCTGAGTCCCCTAACGAAATCAGTAATTTTTCTCGCTCTTATAGACTACAAATGACCCCTCATGCTGTGCAATGACCTCTTATGCATCACAAATGAACCTTCATGCCCCTCAACTGACACCTCAAGTACCGCAATGACCCCTTATGCTATGCAACTGACCCTTTATGCTATGGAACTGACCCCTCATGCACTGCAACTGACCCCTCATTCACTGTAACTGACTCCCCATGCATACAAATGACCACGCATGCACCACAAATGAATGTGTATACTGAATATAAGAAATTTCAAATTAAATTGTTGACTTGACTGAATATAACATTACCATATATGTTGAAACGTCACACCGCCCAGTTAGGATCGCCACTGAAGCTTGTCTCACGCACTTTAATGCTTTTGGTATAGAACTGCCCGGTATTTACCATTTACAGTATTTGGTATTACTCGTAGCATATTGCAGTGCTGCTTTCGGAAGTCGTTTTGCAGAGCTACAAGATGATCGTGTGATATATCAAAACGATCAGTGCGCGTATTAAAGGCCTTATCAACTTGCAACGCAAATATCGAAAACGTTTGATAGTTTCTGATCGGACGTTGCCATCTGCATGGTGCGCTACCGCGTGCAATCGGGTTTTCTGCGCTGCTAACTTTACGATTATTGTACCGCGCATACGCGAGTCTGGTCTGGGACTAATGAACCGCTCTATCACCATTTTTTCAACAGTCTCCGTGAACAGCGTTCGTTTTTTAAACTGTTCCCAGGCGGACGTAGCTGGCGTAAGGGCCAGTCTGGTATAAAACAATGTTTATTGGGTACCTTTAGGAGACGAAGATGGAGCCCGATACGGAATAAGGGCACTATTCGTGTGACGTCACGGATATGGAACCGCAGTATTGATGGCCGTGCGTGCCGTGTGCAATGAGACGTTTTTTTTTGGTAACTTTTGGCACCGAGTTTAAGTCATTCTGGCTATCGGACCGTTTATACGAGCGCTGACCTGCTGTGACCGAATGATTTCAGTTGAGGCCAGATGTACAAGATACGCCTCCAAGTTATGATTAATTTGATATAAGTGATAGGAGTCACACGGCATACAGGTAAATGTAAAAGTTACAGTTTCTCTCTAGGTGGTATCACTGACATATGGAGACTTTATATATGAGGGCGTGTTGCCCACTGGGGTCACACACCATCTAGAAAGGGAATGCGTAGTTAAAACGAAGGAAGGGAAAAATGTACTGAGATTGCTCTTTATATTCTGCATAATATTGTAATACCTTGGTAGGTGGGGAAGGTAAGACGACACGATGTAGACATCAGGCTCCAGCGAATCAAAGGCAACGGGAAGGTGAAACTGAAATAACGTAGAGGTGAATAAAAGTGGCGGATGCAATAGTTAGTTGGTGAGATGACGTGTTAGCATCATTATAACACGCTCTTAGAAATGTACGCATATTGTCGGAGCGGCCATAAGATCGTTTCGGCCATTTTGGCATTTGGAAGGGTGCGCTCGCTTAGTGCATAAAAGCCGTTATCACACGACGCCACATGGGGATCGATTTGTCTCGCAAAAAAAAGCAAAACTGCCAGGTATTTTATTTTAATGTATTTCATAATACGGCTGTTAGAGTTGATATGGGTGCGGAGCAGAACTGGATTAAAGACGGGGGAGGAAACGGGAATATCCCGAGAAAGCTCCCAAGCCTCTGTGGTGTTCGCCATACTCCCCAAAAGAGAATCTCATTACAAAAAATTCACTGTCCGCTGGTGCATGAGATTGAACAGCGGTGATAGGCTAGTGATTAAACCCTGAGCCAACCGTGGGTGCCTCATATTTCAAGTGTCTCATTAAATACTATAGCTGGCTCACGGTTAATAGAGAACTTGGAAAATTGACCTCTGAAAACATTTTCTGCTAGAAACTGCATATATTTTTTTTTTGGGAATGTGACCGACGTGCTCCCACTAAATTTGGCAGCGAAGAAAGAACTAAATTAGTTTAATGTCTTAAAAGTCGTATGAAAAGCGCAATGTTTAATTATTTTGACACTGAATTTATATCGTTTAGTTAGTCGGTTTTTTCTCATAAGAATAAAAATTTACATACAAGTAACTAACCTAATTTACATTCCTCAGAATTTTGCAGTCAGATGAAATCGACGCATAAAAAAAGTTATAAATCCATAGCAATATAAATTTTTCGTATGATGGAAGGATAAAAATGAGCACAAAAGTGCATACATACCTAGCAGGGCTTTTAAAAGTGCTCAATTAATCTAACAGTTTATACTTTCAGTGGCGCTAATTTAGTCTTCTCCCAAATCTCTCCTCGTGAATTCAAGTAAGGAGAATGAGAGTAGAAGAGCTAGATAGTTCCTCGCGATGTACACTTAACAGTTTGAAACGTGTCCAGGTTCTTAACAGTTGGGCAGCTTGCTAACGTCTGATGGAAGCATTCAACCAGCACGAGAAGCGCGCAGCCAACAGTTTGTTCGCGTCTGGAGATCAGTGACCCGTTCAGCGACGCGATACGCTCCTAGTGTTTTACAGCACGCACTCTATGGTAATGTCCTTCTTTCTTGCAACAGCACAACAAACTCAAGTGGAACTACGTGGAACTCAGCTCCCCGCTCTAACTTTACAGTTCATCGCCGTGGGTTGTTTCAGCATGCGTTTCAAGTGTGCTTTTCAAACTTGCATAATACGCAGTCTTNTTTTACAGCACGCACTCTATGGTAATGTCCTTCTTTCTTGCAACAGCACAACAAACTCAAGTGGAACTACGTGGAAATCAGCTCCCCGCTCTAACTTTACAGTTCATCACCGTGGGTTGTTTCAGCATGCGTTTCAAGTGTGCTTTTCAAACTTGCATAATACGCAGTCTTTCGACCCCAACAAAACGTGTTGCATTCCGTTTGCGAGACATGGATTTGTTTCTCGTTTGACTGCGTTTTGCTGTTCCCCGACCAGCATAACTTCTCTCAGCCGTTCAGATTTTTTTATTACTCTTCCCAGATAGTTAGAACTAAGATGTAATACTAAGTTAGAGGACAGGCAATTAGAAAAATTCTTCGTGGTTTTTCGAAGCTAGTTATTTTTTTTCTTTCCAAATATAGCTCTGTAACAGCTTCTTAATGCCCGTGGCGCAATCGAGTAACTTAAGCAGATAGAAAAAATAGCCAATCAGCTTCTGATTTATTCATGTTGTCTGCGCGGAAAAGTTGAGCCTATCTCAACTTTCTCCGCCCAAACAACGCCGATATTACCCACAGTTCGGCGCATGAAGGTGTTCAAAATGGCTGCCATTGAAGATGCTGTTATGAGGTTAAGAGGGCATGGGGTATAAATTAATGCTATTGAGGTTTATCGAATTTTACGATTTTATAGAAGCCAATAGAGAAAAACAAAGAAAGGGCAACCATACAGAATTATTTTTTCCTAATTACGAGAGCAAATATTTTACCAGTGTGATGTATTTATGCCGAGATATTTCTGACGCCGTCAATTTTTGTGTGTTTTCGTAGCGAAAGACATTACGCAAAACTGATATACCAATATTGCGAAATAGTTAATCGTTAAGTTGGTAAAAACCATTACCTAGGATTGCCCTTTTCTAGTTTTTCTGTGTCGGCTTCCAAAAACCTGTAAACTTCAATTTACATATTTGGATTATATATAAATCATGTGAAGGAAAGGTGATCTCTGTGACATGCATCGGAAAAAAGCACAAAGTAAATGTACTTGATAGCCAAATGCACAAATGTCACGTAACCACATGTTTGTCTGCATTCAGGTACACTACACTTTGATTCAACGCCCGAAATCGCAAAAACACCATTCTATCGGACATACATATATGCTTATAAATGGATTGTTCATCCCTACACACTTTTCGAAATGATTTTACTGTGTCATACACAACCTGTTATATAAATATAAAGCAAATTTAAAAAAAAATTGTGGCTCTGCGGATAGCATACATTTAATGAACTGAAAACTAATTAACTTCACATTTATATCGTATCTTGTGAACGAAATACAGAATATCATAAACCGACAACTCGCAGGTATGCCTACGTAAGCTTCTAGTTATCGATATCTGAGTGTTTGATGTCACGTGTGTTATTACGCTNGTGACATGCATCGGAAAAAAGCACAAAGTAAATGTACTTGATAGCCAAATGCACAAATGTCACGTAACCACATGTCTGTCTGCATTCAGGTACACTACACTTTAATTCAACGCCCGAAATCGCAAAAACACCATTCTATCGGACATACATATATGCTTATAAATGGATTGTTCATCCCTACACACTTTTCGAAATGATTTTACTGTGTCATACACAACCTGTTATATAAATATAAAGCAAATTTAAAAAAAAATTGTGGCTCTGCGGATAGCATACATTTAATGAACTGAAAACTAATTAACTTCACATTTATATCGTATCTTGTGAACGAAATACAGAATATCATAAACCGACAACTCGCAGGTANTAAACTAATTAACTTCACATTTATATCGTATCTTGTGAACGAAATACAGAATATCATAAACCAACAACTCGCAGGTATGCCTACGTAAGCTTCTAGTTATCGATATCTGAGTGTTTGATGTCACGTGTGTTATTACGCTNACAACTCGCAGGTATGCCTACGTAAGCTTCTAGTTATCGATATCTGAGTGTTTGATGTCACGTGTGTTATTACGCTGCCTAATTCCGTACATCCAGAGGCAATATTATACATTTTCATAGTATGCTTTAATTTATTTGTTGTTCTGGGCATAGAAACTGAACTATATCGCTTAAACTTAATTTATCGGTGTGTTATATGAAAGTCCAGATACAGTAACAGGTTTTTTGGTTAACCTTGATGTAACATATGTTTTGAGAGGCTTCATTTGCGTAAATTTTCAAGCGTATATGGTTAGCAGTGCCTGGGAAAAAAATATTTAGAAAATTGTATTCTCCAGTCTTCTGTTGGTTCCATTATAATTATGCCGCCGGAGCAAAGAAACGCGGGTCAATATATATCGAGCTGTAAAAAAGTATTCTTTGTGTAAAAACTTTGTATAATTCAGCGTGGCAAGAATCCAGAATATCTAACCATTTTCCATGGATAATTTATGTGGTAGGGTAATGTTACGTTTTTATGCTTCTAAGAGAGGTTTGTTACCCAACGTTTCCCGGCCTTGAGCTAGATTTACTTGTTTGTTCGCGTCTATCGCCCACCCTTTCTCCGTTTCCGAGACTTGCCCTCCCCAGCAGTTAAACAAACAACGCCTCCCCCCTCCTCGTACCAGTTCTCCGGGTGAGGAGCGACGAGTCAGCGTGTAATTTCCCGTAAAATGTCTTGATTCGCATGCATTTGAAATTCAAGCGGGGCGCGGGATGCCGATGGAGGCGTAACGGAGCGAGCGAGCATCTTTTGTGGGGCGTGGAGCACACTGCCAGCAGAGAGATGCGCGCAAGGCGATACCGCACACGACGTCGGAGAGACGTCCATCGTGAATGTCGGTCTCCCTCCTGCGTCGCTGCGAACACAAAATAGAGCATTCTCTGCTGTGCAAACACTTTGGACAACATAACAACCCTAACCTATACTCAAGGCTGTTGCCTGGTTGCGAATTTGGTATTGGGAAATACAAGTTAATGAAATTCGGTTTTTTGAAGCCAATGATACTCTTACGCTCTGTATCAAGGCGAAGCCGACCCCCAGTGGTGTATTCGGTTGGTGCGCCACAGCTCTATGATGCGGGGGGGGGGGGCATGTGCTCTAATCCTAGGCAAGGTAACGGGTGTTAGTTTAAGTTAGGTAGTTCATAAACTGTCCCCTAATAAACCCTTANGTGTTAGTTTAAGTTAGGTAGTTCATAAACTGTCCCCTAATAAACCCTTAGATATAACACCGAGGGACGTTAATAAACCCAAACGAGGCAAATATAAAAATTTGTTTTTTAAGTAGTTTTTTTTAATGATTAAGTCTTCTGATCTTTCCGGGAAACAGGTTATACAATAATGTTACGAAATGCTTCGATAGCAAAGAAGCACGTAATTTTCTGCTAAAAAAAAGTTCCAGGTGGTATATATCTAACTTCAACAGAAACTCCAAAAACNCAAAGAAGCACGTAATTTTCTGCTAAAAAAAAGTTCCAGGTGGTATATATCTAACTTCAACAGAAACTCCAAAAACAGAATTGCATTAACATGTATTTCCGTATACCAAATTCTCAACCAGGCAACAGCCTTAAGACGGTCCCCTACCATGCGCTTGGAATATGTTGCAGCGTGTTTGAAAAAAATATGTTTTTGACGAAACTGTTAAACGTGCCCCCAATAGGTTCGCTTACGAAAAGGAAGTACATTCCAAACGATGACGGAATGGCACTTTCAAAACATCACGCCCTTTGGAAAAAATTATTTTAATGCTCTCCAACGTTTCTAAAAACGGTTATTTCAGACTGCTGTATCTCAAAATATAAGAACCGGACACATGCGAAACTACTATAGAGGCATGCACTGGACTTCGTTACAGAATCTCGTCCAATAAATTGATAGGGCCACCGTTTAAGTCATGTTCAGGCGCGTTGCTGACGGAAAGACTGTGCGCTAGTCGAGCGCCTTGCGCATAGAGGCGACACCGATTTACGGACACCATCGATTTTTCCCTCACTCACACAGACGTACCGTCACTAGGCGGCCGCCTTAATAGTACATGGGCCCGACATTTTCTTCGCATTCGAGACGCAGCAATGTGGGCGACGTTAAGGCTCGGCTTCATCCCTTTTGCAGAAATTCTTCGTTTTCGCATCATAATTTCGGATTCGTAGTAATTACTTACAATGTATGATTACAGAAAATTTACATTTTAGGAGTTGTTTAATGTTTTTGTGTGTAATTTTAATTGTGTGTTTTCTGCATGTTGTAAAAAGTCAATAACATATTTATATTTCGGGCTTTTGCTTGAAAAAGACTTATTTATATCAATTAGGCTTCAAACGGACTCTTAATTATAGGGTAAAAAAAANTCGGGCTTTTGCTTGAAAAAGACTTATTTATATCAATTAGGCTTCAAACGGACTCTTAATTATAGGGTAAAAAAAAATTTTGAAATTTAATTTTAATGAAAAAGGCCAATCTCTTTATTTACATAATTTTTCAAGCTGCAGCTTATTTTAACACCTATTGTGAATATACATTGATCATGGACCTAATATTTACGCCGATATTGTAAATTTTAACGGATATTCGAAAATCCTTTTCAAAACAAATCGGTTACCTTGTCAACAAAACTGCAGGTCATTAAAAACAGTATTTTTTTCAAAATTAAATAAAAAAACTTAAGCAACTACTAGCGGGAATTTTTTTTTTTCCGTTATAATGTATTCTTTAAAGGCTGTTCACGATAAAGTGAGCACTTTTGAAAGACCTGCTAAAGTTTTACTTTCAGCGCGTTGTTTGCGTATCTTTTCGCGTGTCTATCACAATAAACACAGCCGCGTGATTTCCAGCTGGTGTTTACCCTATGTTCACTGCATATTTAATAAATAAACAACATAAAGTAATAAATATTGCAATCAGCACTTTAAACACGTACACATTAATCTCAAGTAATAATATTTGTTTGTGAATAATGACTGATGTTCACGATTATTTTTCTCTTTAGACGTAAAATAATGCCTTTAACTGTGGCCAACACTTCCGAGGACATACGAAAATATTTTTGATTTAGGTTGTCGACAAAATAACAGAAGAGCCCTCCTCACTATCGTCATTTCATGGTATATACTACAAATTATGTGATCCCCCACGCAATTCGTATTAAGTGTGATTAGTAATGTCAATATAAACTATTTTCAGGTATTATTTTCCCGTTTTTCGGAAAAACAGCGATTCTTAATAATTACCGAGTTAAACATTATTATTTTTCCCATTATAAAAACAACGCCAAGACGTTTCGAACGTTCACCTTTAAAAAAAGTGTTACTGCAGAAACGCTCGCCGGCTAAAGAAAGGCAAGCCTTTAGATAATATGGTGCATTTACTCCTTCATGCAGAAGACAACGTGCCTCGATAACTCGTTAAATGACATAATAATTATGTTCAACAACACTTACGAGTAGAATTATATTGCATTAATACCTCACCATTCAGTATTTTAATACAAAACTACACACAAGCAGATGGCGGGGACGTTGCTATTACTTTATTAGTAACGAAAACAATTGTTATTGAACTCAATGGCTAAACAGAATTTATCCAAATTTTTACATCATACTTCTACAGTAATATTTGTCGCTCGGTTCAAGTTTCGTGAAAATTCGTAGAGCCATGCAGTTTTTCTAGTTCGTAACACTAATGTCTGCTAAGGCCTACCACTTTTCTTACAAAAAAAAACACTTTTTGGTTATAAAATTTAAATGCTTACACTGATATTATCGTAATTTCACCACAATACTACAAACACAATACCTACCTGATGCCAATGCATTTCATATAACCGCATCCACACATTAGTGAAGAATCTAATTTTGCCCCAAATTGTTTACTTTGAAGGCCAGTTGTGAAAATCGTTCGGATAGCTGTTATAATACTGTTTTAACGTATTTCTTAACACTCAAGGGATGTTTCAAGGGCAGTATAAAATATTTTCATGCCGTTTTTGTTTCGAAACGTGTACCATACGTGCCGAAGTATTTACACTACGATCGGAAGTTGGGAATCGCCTAAATACTAAATAAAACATACAAATTTATTTAACTTTCAGAATCACAACACGTATCGCAAATATAACAAAATACTCATCGGAACTTTCTTCAAGTATATTCGAGGAAAATTTTATACCGAATAAAATTTCACGTAGCAGCACATTTTCCAGGTCGGCATATTATGTGAAAAATTTCAAGAATTTCTGGGACAAGAAATTACTTTTAGCTAAATACAATAGAAAGCAATAACATACAATGCCACTTCACTCCGAACATGTATAAAAATATTTTCTGTATTACGTTAATGCATATTTCATTTCAGAAGTTACTAACTAACATTTAATATCATGCTGGTCGCGCACCGCTGTTTTATTGACACTCAAGCGCGGACCGGGTAAACAAATAAAACACGGTGCTAGACCCGCTAACTTGAACGTGGCGTCAGTCAAGTGATGATGTGAAAGAGTTAGAAACATAAATGTGTTACAATCAGTCCGAAAATAGCATTAACCCCTCCCCCTTTTTTTCCATTTTATCTAAGTGACTCTTTTTTTTAATGAGGGGCCGGGGATCACTCTGAAATTCATGCTCTGTCATTCCATGTCAGCACCATCCATCTTGTCTGAAGAATGTTAGAGTTCGTTGCCCCACCATTAAACTTCTCTCATTCCTTCCAGCCACTCTCCCCCATGTCCGTTCTTTCTCGCTTGCTCTATCCCCTGGGGTTTTCTCATATTCCTTCCAGTCTCCTTATTTTATATCTTGTCTTTTTTTCATGCACCCTCATTCCTTCCTGTCTCTCTCACTAGTCTGTTCTATCCCTTGGGGGAGTTTTCTCATATTCCTTCCGGTTTCCCTTATTTTCTCTATTGTATTTTTTTCATGTTCCCTCATTCCTTACTGNGGAGTTTTCTCATATTCCTTCCGGTTTCCCTTATTTTCTCTATTGTATTTTTTTCATGTTCCCTCATTCCTTACTGTTCTTTCTCTCTCTCGCCTGCTATATCCCTTGGGGTTTCCTCATATTCCTCCTTGTCTCCTTTATCTTCTCTCTCTTTCCTTTTAAGTCCTCCACCAGTCATCTGCTGTAGGTGGCCATCTTTGATTCTCACGCCCGCCACCAGCAAGTTCTAAGTCCTACAGTTCGAGGCTAGGAGCGTCGGTTATCGCAGTCATTTTGTGTGTTGATTCACTCGTCGCCTGCAGTGGCGTGCTACCATTGGGGAACGTAGTTAAAACGGTAACCACCAGGAGAGCAGGGTATTATTTTTTTAGAAGGTAGGCGTTTCGGAACTAAAAAAAATGTCAGAGTCATGTGGGATCGTTCTAGAACTCCTGGGGTTCGCAGTTGACCGTCTTGCCCACAAGACCACTACGACATAAAGGAAAGTAGGATGTTTAACGACGAAAACTTATATAGTTACTATCCCGGGCATTCGGACAGGCCTCCGAAATTATATATATATATATATAAATCACAATTGCATGGCATGGGGAAAATATAAAGTAAATACCTACATCAGCCTACGCACTCACCAGACAATAAACTTGTCATCGCTAAAAAAAAGAGGATTTTTAATTGTTTAAGATATAGTCACCAAATTCATAAGATAGACATCGTCCCCGACGCCGAACAGGGCCACAGGTGCAAGCATCCCCTAAACCCACTTATAAGCATAGTTGCCTACCAATTCCCACCCACCGAAGCTATAGCCACCAAATTCATAACATAGTCATCGCCCAGACGATGCACTGGGCCGCAGGGTGAAGCACAAACTAAGCTCACTTATAAGCAGAGTTGCCCACAATTTTCACCCCCAAAAAAGCTATAGATACCAAATTCATATAATAAACATCACCGCCGATGAAGAACAGGGTGGGAGGGTCAAATTATTTTTAAGGCGTCTTATAAGCATAGTTGACCGCCATTTCCCATCCACTGAAGCTATACATAGTTGCCAAATTCATAACATAGACATCGCCGACGTCAACGAACAAAATGGTAGTTTCAAATACGCCCTAAGCTCTCGTATAAGCATAGTTGGCTACCATTTCCCACCCACCGAAGCTATAGTCACCAAATTCATATCATAGGCATAAACTCCATTGACAAACAAGGCGGTAGAGACAGGTATACTTTAAGCCCTTTTATAAGCATAGTTGCTAGACATTTCTCACCCACCAAAGCTACGATCACCAAAGTCACATCACAGACATAATATCTAACTGCAATAAAGGAGATAAGGACAAGTAGACCTTAAACCCTGTTATGAGAATAGTTTATCAGCATTCCCAAACCATTGAAGTTCGGGGAAATGTAGCCACCGTCCACACATGTAAAGAAAAATAAGGGTAGGTATAGATACAAGTGAGTCGCAAAGTTAATACTGCTAGTAGGAGTGTATGTTCTGCACGCACTCGACAATCGCACACCACCATCCATGTCGCCCGCTATCGCAGGTGTCTACCAACTTGGATCCCCCTCAGCGACAGCTAGCCTCCCTTCATACACCGTCATCCAGGTTGTACATGTATATATATAAATGAGACAATATATATGTATATATATATAAACGTTAGTGAGGATAATGGTGAATGAGGGGTCATTTGTGGTGCATGAAGGGTCATTTGTGATTCATGATGGGTCATTTGCAGTGTATGAGGGATCAGTTTCGGTGCATGAGGAATAATTTGTGGTGCGTGAGAGGTCAGTTGCATTGCATGAGGTGTCTTTTACAGTGTATGAGGGGTCAGTTGCTGTGCATGAGGGGACATTTGTGGTGCATGAGGGGTCATTTATGGTGCATGAGGGGTCATTCGTGGTTCATATGCGGTCATTTTCGGTGCATAATTGGTCAGTTGCAGAGCATGAGGGGTCAGTTGTGGTGCATGAGGGGTAATTTGCGGTGCAAGAGAGGCCAGATGAAGAGCATGAGGGTCAGTTGCAGTGTATGAGGTGTCATTTGTGGTGCATGAAGGGTCATTTGCGGTGCATGAAGGGTCATTTGCGGTGCATGAAGGGTCAGTTGTGTATCGTGAGTGGTCAGTTGTGGTGCGTGAGGGGGTCATATTTGCATTGCATGATGCATCAGTTACAGTGTATGAGGCATCAGTTGCAATGCGTGAGGGGTCAGTTTCGGTGCATGAGTGGTTATTTGCTGTGCATGAGGGACCAGTGGTATTGTGAGGGATCATTCTTGTGAGGGGTTGTTCTGGCAGTATTCAGTTGTCTGGTTTAAGTGTGGCCGTGATTTCAAGCTGAGCGAAGTACTTGTGTGGAAGAAAATGTTGAAGATGCATGGTAATGTAAACTAGATAAAATGCCTTGTTGAATGGAAGCATAGATATTCTTAAACCTCACTGTGAAATATGTTAGTAAGAGTACGGGATGATTTTCCCGCGCCTATTTGTCCGTATCTATGCAATCCGCACACCATACTACCCATCTAACTAAACATCGATCGTAGCGGAATACCACGTATGCGTTGGTTCGTTCTTGTCGGTACAGTAAGAGGTGAACGGATCGTATTATATCAGCAATGCACTGGGAAGTAGTCACTTTTCAAAGAATGCACATATGTTTATTGTGTTGAAACATATTATTGCGATGTTTACCGAATACGTTTGTACATGATGACTGCGTCCGCAGTAATACACATCTGCCTCGCTTCCAGCTATAATGTGTTTCTTCATACGACATCAAAATAGAGTCACCGCTTACTGTATTGACGACAAGAAATCAACGCACATTGTTACGATTACAACACAAGAAGCGAGGCCGGATGAGATAGGAATGCGGCTAATGACTGTTATTAAAACAGAGTTCACAAACAACGGGGACTGTAACGCAACGACTGAAGATGCAGTAATCTGCAGAAGAACGTAGAATATCTGGGTCTGGCTGACACAGTGGGGTTGCGGCAATTTCATCAACATCTAACGGCAGTAACCCCGCCCAGGCTACAAGAGAGAGCCAATAGGAATCAAGTATATCTGAGAAGTCGGCGTCGGTTCTCCCTGAATGGCGGTCTCCGAGCGGCGATTNAGAGAGCCAATAGGAATCAAGTATATCTGAGAAGTCGGCGTCGGTTCTCCCTGAATGGCGGTCTCCGAGCGGCGATTGGAGGTAAGTGTGTTACGCTAGGGTGAGAGAGCGAGTCCGGATCCCCTTATATCANGGCGGTCTCCGAGCGGCGATTGGAGGTAAGTGTGTTACGCTAGGGTGAGAGAGCGAGTCCGGATCCCCTTATATCATTGTCCTCCCATAACAGATTGTCCTTCACACCTACCTCGATCCCTAACCCCACCAACCACATCATGATGTAATTATTGTAAGTTGAATCAGTAAAGATCCCCCTGAATTAATTTGTCTTGCTTAATTAATTGTCCCCCGACTTCCCTTCATTAACTATACTCCCCTTAAGGAAGTATAAAATGGTGNATTTGTCTTGCTTAATTAATTGTCCCCCGACTTCCCTTCATTAACTATACTCCCCTTAAGGAAGTATAAAATGGTAGAGGCTAGGGCTTACCCTACCCTCTCGCTGCCTTGCATCAGTTACTCTCCATCCACCCCCACATTTAAATAAATTCCCATGCCCATCCACGTTAATTACCGTAGGTGTTGTAATAATAATTCAGTCACGTCCACTTTTACCATTAAAAAATGTTTAGCTTTCCACACGNCTGCCTTGCATCAGTTACTCTCCATCCACCCCCACATTTAAATAAATTCCCATGCCCATCCACGTTAATTACCGTAGGTGTTGTAATAATAATTCAGTCACGTCCACTTTTACCATTAAAAAATGTTTAGCTTTCCACACGCTATGCCATTTAAATAATATCATATCTACTTTTCAATAATTAATTACGTTTAAACAACAATTTATCTTTTACAGTCCAATATCCCAACTTACAAAGTATATAGTTAATTGATACCTAAATAACAAACAGTATTTCAATTGAAAGTAATTCATAATGTCCTATAAGTCTTTAGTCACGTAAATAAAATTGTGCATAATTTACCCCAACAAACTCTCTCTAGCAATTAAAATTTAACTCCCCAGTGTGCGCTGGATATAATTATTGGAAACTAATATATTGCTGTGATAATTGTTTTTATTACCGTGACCATTTTCATTCAATTAACTTTCTACTCGAGCTAATTTAATAAATTCTATGCATTAAATTATACAATATTGTAATTACATATCGCTATGCACAGATAAAGTAAAATTATTTTATGAAGGTTTCTCCTCAGTCTACATACTGTATCATTATGAAATTTCTCATAATATGCATAGGAATAAGGAATGACAGTAAACTATGAAATTTTAGTATGCTGATGTAAAGCCCGTATTACGTTATTAATTGCCATATGCAAGGACGAGAAGTCGCAGGTACGTGTCAGGTGACGCGACCCAGTTGCCAGTTGCCAAAGCGACACATTCCCCGCATCAGCACTTCCCCGCGGCTCGAGTGCCGCAGTGTTTGCGAAACTGCAAGCTGGCGCACGCCAAGCAATTGTATTTCCGCATGCCGACTTGAAACCTAGGTTGTACTCTTCTAGTTTTAAGTTCCCAATACTCCCATTCTCCCGTACTTCCCACAATCCATTGCCATATGGACATGGGGCAGAATGAACTCCGTTGTGTTCACGCAGTTCTGTGATCCGAGGACTTAGCCAATCCTCGTGGCCTTCGGACGTGCAAGAGACACGCCGTGGTAGTCGTTTATGTGATACGCAGACTGCTGAAATCGACGTCAAGAAGAAATTATTGTGTGCAATGCCAAGGGTATTTAACGAAATGGGAATAGTGCCTGAGACACACCCACTTCAACTGTGACTGTCCCCTCATGGTTTATCCACTTTAACACAATTGTTAGGAAGTTCTTACCCAGGGGGTCAACCATTCGTTTCGCGTTAGAGACGCGGGAANTATCCACTTTAACACAATTGTTAGGAAGTTCTTACCCAGGGGGTCAACCATTCGTTTCGCGTTAGAGACGCGGGAAACTTCCTGGGCCTCTGTCGTAGTGGTGGCCCGACCCGACCTACGTGTCTTCTGTGCTCTACTGGCCTTGAAAGAGTTTCAGGCAGTAGAGGCGCAATCTGGTGATGTTTCGGACTTTTGCTGTGGGTCCTTCTATGCTACACAATACGGAAGTGTACCACGAGGGCACTTTCCTTTTGACCTCCCTGGTGTAAGTCATTGAGTGCAGATTTCCCCAATCCCCGTATGCTGCCCCTTTGTGTGGAAGTAGTATTTTAATTAGTAATTATTTCTAAGTTCCTTTCCTCTCAACCACTATCCTATATTTTGAATAATCAGTGCCATAATGTTTTACGTATACTATGTGTTCATGTCCCTCGTCCTTAATAGTAATTTCTTAAGTAAAAGTTTTATCCGCGCACACAGCTAACTGCAATAAATTATTTTCAGAGAAAAAAAAAATTGTATGAAAATAGGTACTTGCATAACCATCCCCATTTGTACACATTACTTAAGAAATGGATTTTACAAAGTAAACTACTCCACAATTATAACATAAGTTAGTGTACAGATATTGTCTGAAATAAAAATTTACGAAAACTGTTCAGAAATAAATGAGCTTTGACACACGTCTCGACACACAAATTTCCAAGGTCGGACATTTTATAAGCCCATAAATATAATCAAAACAGGATTAAATTCACAAATGAATTTTAAATAGCCCTTCTCCACATAGACAATTAAGTCCCTATTATTTCTCTAAAGTATAATTTTACTGTAGCTTTGAAATCATTCTGTTAATAAATACCCTTGTAAGTTTCAGATCAACGGTACCGCACGTTCATCAACAGCAGCAACCAGCAGTGACGTCATATCGTCTCAGCCAAAGTCCCTCCGGAGGGCGGCGCAAGCAATGTCCTCGATAGCAGTGGCAGCAGGACACCTGTCCTGACGTCACACGTAGCATTGTCAAGGCGCGCACTTTCATTACAATGCATCAGCACTACCGTTTAACGAAGTTCGCGAGTCGTACACAGGTAGCCAGCGGTTTCCATATTTTACATACACCACTTACACTGCACCCTGCAAGTAACAGTAAAACTTACGTAACAAATTTTCCTTTAAAAGTTTATAATTGTATAAGAGAACT
The DNA here is from genome assembly GCA_002778355.1 of Clitarchus hookeri. Taxonomy (NCBI): domain Eukaryota; kingdom Metazoa; phylum Arthropoda; class Insecta; order Phasmatodea; family Phasmatidae; genus Clitarchus; species Clitarchus hookeri. The sequence goes on from NQII01004436.1 coordinate 199,202, forward strand.
TTAAACTTAAGGAAATCAGTATTACTGATATGAGGCCTCCAAAATCAAAGGTTTGTGAGTTATAATGTATTTAAAAAATTCAAACTAGTTTAACGATTTAAAAAAATTAAGAAGAAAAAGTTATATTTCAATGNAGTTATAATGTATTTAAAAAATTCAAACTAGTTTAACGATTTAAAAAAATTAAGAAGAAAAAGTTATATTTCAATGCTAGAAACTATATATATAAGAAAAAAACTATTACATTAACACATTCTGCAAATGAAACAATTAATTGTTTACGTCAGTTTTATGACATAGAGACGTCTCACTTATATTAATTTATAGCAAAGTGGCCACCAACAACATGTAGTTGACATTTTTCATATTGAATTTTAAGATTTTCATTCTTGTAGAGAAAAAAAACTTTGTTTTAAAATTTAAAGAAATTTATACACATATTATTACTATTATTATTGTTATTAATATAGAAACATTTTGTTGTCAAATACGTTATTTGTTAGATTCAACATTTGTTTGGTTATATTTAGATGCTAGTGTAAGTTAGAACACATTTAATAATATGATGTTACTTTAAGTATCCTTTCCATTATCCTTTTACGTATTGAAATGTAATTGAAAAGCAGCTGCACCTTTGTTTTCTTTTCATATTTAATGTAAATGTTTACATAACTAATTCAATAACATTCTACGTTTCGATACCACCCTATCACTATCCTAACTACCGTGAAGTTATGTATCACTCATTACGTAATATTATTACATCACTGATTTTAACATTACATGTACTAGCGTGTATTTAATTTCCAGGAATTGTAGTTTTATGTACAAACATAAACAAAACAACTAATGCTCCGGGAAAGCAGTTAGCTTACTAATTTTTTTTTTTTCACTNATTTCCAGGAATTGTAGTTTTATGTACAAACATAAACAAAACAACTAATGCTCCGGGAAAGCAGTTAGCTTACTAAATTTAATTTTTTTTTTTCAGTTTAAAATATTTGTTTTCTCTTTTCATTATAATTAATAATTTATGGTTTTTTCATTCCTCAAAAGAACTAAAGTATCGAACAATTCACGCTACATAGTGCATAGGGACTCAAAACCTCAGGAAAGGCTGACACGTTCGCGAACCGCCCGCGGGACGTCTGCCACGCCTGCGTGTAAGACAACTTTGCACACCCCAGAGAAATAAAGTTCATTGCCCGCAAGGCCACTGGAAACACACAGCAGAGCGTTTGTTCGGCCCACCTTGCCTGAGGACTGCACGAAACAACAGTTCCTTATACCTAGCTTCTCCGTCTACTGTAATTACTTTCAAAAAAATTTCCTGCCGCAGCGAAGAGGACTTTAACCCGATCCATATTCCTACTGCCACAAGATGAACCCCGCAACTCCCAATCATCTACAAAATCCACACGGACTCTAGGGTGAGTTGAGAGCATCTCGCTAGTGAACATTGGGGGAGATGTTACGAGTAGTGATCAGGCCTTACATGAGCGGCTTGCCTGATCACACCGTCACATATTTATCCAGGACACGGGCCGTGATTGTTGAAATTAGTTATGTAATCGCAAATAACAGAAACCCCCTCCGCCAGCCAGTAACCGGTGACCACGCAGCCGATATAGTGCAGCGTAGTCCGTAGGCGGTGTCATTTGTCGTCAGGCCATTGGAACGAGAAGACCATTGAAGATGGATGTGTCCGGGCGTCGAATTAAGTCATCTTAATAAGCCTCCGGAATCATGAACAAGGTGGGGACTCTCCAATTAGACTTTACACATAATATGGCTGGTTAAATCTGTATAATTTAATATAATTTAATATTTCAGTATATTTGTATAGCTCCCCCCGTTTATATTTAATCATATTTATATTGGAATAACATTGTACAGACTTCTTTTTAAATAAACGCCTTTTATATAGTGCTGATCACATAACTCTTACCAATAACTTGTTGCGCCCCTATAGCCCCGTTAAGGCATTATGATGAACCATAAATCATATCATAACAGCATGTGCTGTTTTGTAGCGATTCTCCCTTTTCGTACCTCTTATTGGTGCAGACTGACAACGGTGTCGAATGTTCAGCTAACAGACGAGGCGCCGGGACGAGTATGTANCGTACCTCTTATTGGTGCAGACTGACAACGGTGTCGAATGTTCAGCTAACAGACGAGGCGCCGGGACGAGTATGTGCGCGGCACGGGACTTGGCTACACAAGAGACAATTATTTTACAGCGGAGATGTTTTGTTAGATGGGTAGTATTGTGTGGCGTTGCATAGACACGGAGAAATAGGCGCGGGCGACTCACCCGGTATATATAGACCAATAGCTAGGCAAGTAGATACACAAGTTGCTACTGTAGAAAGAACTTCACTTTTTCCATGAATATTATGCAAGCCGATGATAGTACGAAGTCTACTGTAGAGCTTACCTCTATGGATGTAGCTTCCCCACTGCTGGATAATTACATGGAAAACAGTGTTACAACTGTGTAAAGATCTTCAGAAAAAGGTGCCATGCTCGGCGACATGAGAGAATAGTCTATAAAAAGAGTCTTTTTCGCGCGATGGAGCATTACCACAATGGCCACACACAGTTTATGCAGGGTGATACATTGAAAAACCACATCACGAACTGCAGCGATTCGTCTTTTGAGAGCCAGCAAGTGATGTCGTCAATACCCCTGCTGCATCGGTGGGTAATGATTCGTTAGGCGATAATGATGAGACAGTTAATGCTAAAGTCGTAATGAGTGCACTGGAGTAGGTTTGTATGGAATGTACACTTGCGAGACTTTTGCGTGAAGTTGACGAACTTCAAAATAAACTGTCATCGGCTCTTAGTACTGATGATGACCATGCGACTCCTTCAAAGAAAAGTTAAACTTGATATTGGGAGGTGAAGATGATCATGAAGACAACCTTGGTGAAAATGAATATGAAGTCAGTGATAGTGCTGAATATGATGCTTATTTTCTCGACGTTCCCGCACATTTCACCAACGAGTTTCCTTCGACAAATTGTGTGAAGAAGGCAGAAGGCATGAAGAACGCTCGGTCACTTGCTGCAACGAGCGAGATGGAGAAGGTAGAATATGCTGAGAATACTAATTACATGTTTACTGAAGACCCTAATGAACTTGTTGATAAGTTCAGAAATTTGATAGCTTTGCAACAAAAATATGTAGATTTATCGCACAATACGAAATATAAAGGATCGGTGTTGTATTAGATGAGACTGTTTGCTACTATCCATGATCTACAAACATCCGAGAAATATGAAGATTGAATGTAAGAAATAATTAGAAAGATAGAATGTATATATTAAGTAAATAAATTAAATGTATGCATACATAGTAATGTGAGTATAATTTCTTATACAATCCATTCTGCTTCTCTGAAAGACTTATTAATTCAATGGTGTATAAAATCGATTGCAAGGGTTTGTTTAATTTCTGTAGTTTTTTTACAATTTCTTTAAAAATGTCTATGTTCAAGAGCATAGAGGCTAAGATTAAGGTCACCAGCATCCAACATGGGTGTTGGAGTCAGTAATGTAATATGTTCCTAAACCCTTATTAGTTTTTTTTTTCGTTTTTTTACAAATTTATTTTTCGATTTTAAGTTTTAAAGGGTATTGGATTTAAAGATCAAGGTTACCAGCAACCAGCATGGTGGTTGGAGTCAGTGATGTAATATGTTCCTAAACTTTTATTAGTTTCTTTATAGTTTTTAGAATTCTTTCCCGATGTTTTGTTTTCAAGGTCATTAGGATAAAAGGCAGGGTCACCAGCATCCAAAATGGGGATCGGAGTCAGTAACGTTATATGTTCGTCGATTTTTTTAAATTAATTTTTCGATTTTTTGTGATTATTCTTGAATTTTTATAACTAGAGAGAGAGAGAAGATGAAAATAAAGGGAGGGGGTTGTTAAGGTGCTGAGAAGAGCGTGAGGTTAACGCTATATGTTCCTCAATTTTTAGAATCAGTTTTTCGATTTTTTGTAATTTTTCTCGATTTTATAATAATTGCCAGGTGTGGCGGGTGGAGAGGTGGTGAGGCGAGGGTGGTGGTATATGTGTGATGTTAACATTATATGTTCTTCGATTTTCGATTTTTCTTGATTTTATAATAATTGCCAGTGCGGAGAAAAGGGCGAGATGTGGGCGGTAGTATGAGCGAGGGGTAGGGTAGGGTAACGTGACATGTTCTTCAATTATTTAGAATTTTTTAGATCTTTTGCAATTTTTTATAATAATTGCTAAGGTATGGGGTTAGGCAGGGAGTGAGTTGATGGTGAAGAGGGTTTTGGTAAGGGGTATGGGTGGACGTGGTAGGTGCAGGATGTAGGTCGGGGGAGGGGGACATATCTGCTGATCCTCCCTGTTCCCCTGGACCTGGCTCGGACCTTCGAATCCTCTTTTATTGCTCTGAGGATTAAGTGGCTCATTCCTCTAAGCTCCTCGAATCCTCTTACTCGCCTGAGGATTTTTCGGTTCTTGCTTCGAGGAACTTCGGATCCGCTTTCCTCATTTTTCCATTTTTTTTTTTGAAATTTTTTGCTGAAAAAAAGTTATATTTTGGTAAAATAATTGATTTATGAAGTGATTGTTAGGGTAAAACACGTGATTTTGTCGATAAAATGGCGGAAAAGATGGCCTCCAGCCGACTGGAATGACAAAGCAGGAGGTGACGTCATCAAATATGGTGGATGACTCCTAGCTCATTGGCCTGACGCCTTGTCTCGAAACCGACATAAAATACACTACTATTATAAATACAAAAAGCAACTACTGAACTGAAAATGTTTAATTTGTGATAAATCTCCTAAGCCTAGTCGTTTTATGTAAAATTTGTGTTATGTCTACACAAGAATATGCTATAATTAACATTTGAGGCTTTCACGCTGATATTTTCTCGTACTCTTTCTTCAATGCCATATTTATTTTTGTAATCGTTAGATTTTTCGCATTCTTTGCCATGTCTACATCTCAAGAGTATCTCATTTCGTAATCCTTCCTTAGAATTCATGTTTCGGCTTAATACATTATAACACACAAGTAAATTTTTTTTTCTCTTAAGATTTTGGTTTTCAGAATTTTTAGTTCATCATTTATCTCTAACACATGTTTTCTTGATTTAATTTTTTTTTTTTCCCGCAGCTCACGCTACTTGTTATACATCTCTTGAGGCCTCTCAAGGGAAACTTTATTTTCTTTTCTTCTTCAAGTTTTGCATTTGCTATGCTTCTCTTTGCGCAGGTACCGAGTCCTATCACTTACATTGTACGGTATTTATTCTACCCAGTTCTTCGTAACTTGCTCGTGAAATGTCTAGTATTACACGTACCTTGACAAATTACGTAAAACGAGCTTCCATACCGAGGTTAGGAAAATAAAATGTTGGTGCCCAGCTTACCATATCCAACCCTAATTTACAAAACGCAGAGAAATGTAGGTTAAGAAATTATGTAATAAGCAACTAAAGTGAAAGACCAAATTAAAATGTATTTAATTCAAAATTTTTACAGTAAATTTTGTTACAAACAATAAAAAAAATCGCTAAGAAAAATACTTCTGTATACATCGAGCCGTGTTTCGAAATTTATTTTAGTTGATTTAACATTATGAGCTAAGACTGACTCACAGTATAGACTGTTCGCGTATGAATCAAACCTTTAAAAAATCACCCCATATTAGACGTGTTTGGTTGTGGTTATATTTTATCTATAAATTATAACAGTTAATTTATAATTAATATGAATAAAAACAGGAAGAAAATAGATGTGTTGGTAATGCCTAGTCAGAAATAGTTCTTATGGAAAATGTTATTACACTGAGTGCACACGAATGTGGTGCACCTTCCCTTTGGTATAGTTTCCTAGACTTGCTTAAGTGTACGAGGCGGAGGAACAGTCTGAAAGTAGAACTTTATCAGGGCTTCAGAAAAATGTGAAGTAACCGTGAATGTCTAGCGTTACTTTTCAGGTACCATTGCAGCTCTTTTTACGTTAAAACCGTATTCACTTCAAATGAGAATCACATACACTCAATTCAACGTAACAGTCGAACTAGTTGACAGTCTTCCTTCTCATAATCCATCGAAATGTGTATATTATTATGTAATACTTGAGCGACTAGTGCTTCTACGACTCTTCCATCGCCTCCGCATTGATATACAAAACAGCAATCCATAAAACGAAGGTTTGTTGATTTACGTCATAACTTATGATTTATTGACGACACCAGATCTGTAATTTTTGAACCTCATATTTTGTTTACTATTGCCACAGCAACGAAATGTCGAACGCGCACGGACCAAGCCTATCTATTGCGAAGAAGGACAATATTTTTTAAGACACAAGTTTGAAAATAATAGCATGTTTTTCGCTATAAGTGAAGCCACAAACTCGTACAATCATACACTTGTTTGTTTTCATAATGAGTCAACAAAGAGAATTGTGCCCTTAGTAAGGGTCATAGTTGTACAGGCTCATAAATTCGAGCATCTCGTAAGAGAGATTTCTCAGCAGTTAAACGTGCTTCTGTCTTGTAGAACCAATAAACTAACTAATCGGAACTGGTTAACTCTGAGGTACATTGTAGGAACCGGTCATCCGTCAGCCATGCCGATTACTGCTGAGGACTTCCTTCGCAGTTCACGTAGCAGTTAGTGATATGACTCTCCAACGGAAGGTGGTAGCACTTGGTTGTCATGGTCGTGCAGCTGCCAGGAAGCCACTGGATTACAAGTGCCAATCCCCGACGTCGTTTAGAGTGCTGCAGACAACACCATTACTGAACTGTGGAGCAGTGGAATACCTTATGAAGTGGTGAGTCATGGTACGTGATTTGACACTCGAATGAGCTTGTGTGGACGAGGAGGATGCTTGGAGAACAGTATTTACTTAATGGTTCTCCAGTCCCTGGCCAAGTCCCATATGAATTTCAAGGTTGACGGTTTTTCTCATTGGATTATGTTAGGGCATGCTTAAAGGAAAGAATAGAACTTGGGGTAGACTTCTGGCAATTGGTACAAAATGTTGGTATGGTGCCATATTCATTTTTGCATATGTGAATTGTGCAATGCAAAAGTTTTTATTATTTTTAATTTTTCTGGTGTATGATTTTTTGCATATAATATATTTCTATACCTCATGAAATTTTCCGAGAGAAGTTATATTTTACAACTTATTTTAAGTGGTTATGCATTTATTGCCATTGTTATAAGAAAATTCAAACTTTTTTGTTGCAAATTATTATATGGTTACATAATAATTTTTGTGGATGTCGTTATCTAATAACGCTGACCTTCTTATGTGTGTTTCAAATTGATATATAACAGCTAAGGTGTGATAGATGTTGCAGATATGCTCGCAGTAGAGTTATGCAGTAATGCACAAACTTCTAACGTAACACATGTTTCCAAGTGCATATAAGCCAGAAACCAAAATACAACGTAGGAGTTAGAATAACTAAATCAATTTAGGGAAAACAGGAGGTATATTGAGCAGCAAAAATCCGTGGGTTAATAGCGAAGAGAATTGGGCGGCCCTTAACAGCGAGGTCTTGAGAGCCGGCGAGGGTGATCGAGGTGAGTATGGAGTGGCGCCGGAATGAAAGGGCGGGGGAAACGGGAGATCCCCGAGAAAACCCGCCGACCAACGGCATCGTCAGGCACGATTCCCACTTGCGAAAATCCGGTGACCCGGCCGGGGATTGAACGCGGTTCGCCTTGCATGCAATTATCTCGAAAGCTAATGCACCTCTCCAAGTTTATTTTCTTCCAGTACTGCCGTACATTGTTACTGCGTATGATGGTGAGTGTGTATTTCGTCGTGAAGAACTTACAAAGTCTGCTACTTCATCACCAGCAACCAACCCTCCCAGTTGCACGTGATTAAGGAGTCTTATCATATTACTACAGAAATGCAGTTGGCCTGTGATCAATTTTTCAACCTCGTACTTCTTATGGGATCTTTTCACCCAACAAATATATTTATAGTACGCATTTGAATGTATGTAGAAGGTAGAGGCTTGGAGAATATTCTTATTGAGAACTCTGTTTTTGGCCCAAAAGTGACAGAAAACGTCTGTGATCAGTTAAAGGACTGATGTTAGCTGAAGTAATAGAAAGGCTTAAGCGCAAATAATTTATGACTAACGCTGGAATAATGCCACGCCTACCTGAATAAATTGATTAATTTAGTTAGTACCATGCTAGTAGATAGAAATAAGATGATCAGTTACAGATTGAAAATATCTCAAGAAAAAAAAGAAGACATAATCAGAGAGTTTGATAAGTTTACCCAAAAAGTAGTGAGCTCTCTAAGCAGTACAAATACATTGAGGGTTTTTTTCCCTAGTTTATCTTCGGAAGTGCCTCATTAGAGCTGAGAGGGAGTGAATGTGTACTATCTATATGTGGCTGCAAAACGTGTACCACACCACGATGCCAGTGCCGTGTACAAAGACAATCTTGTGTGTCATTTTAAAAATGTCAAGACCTGTGAAAAATTCTGTATCAACTTGCTAAGACTTTTAACTTTGTGGATCCTAGCGTTTTTTAATATCAGACATTTGTACTATTTCATTACAAATGAAGTATTATTTTATTGATGTATTAATCATGAACTTACGAAAAGTTGCTATAGCAACTCTTCGTAATTTTGATGTATCATTAAAATGTGTACCTCTTTTATTTTAGTAACTTATGAATCAGTAAAATTTAATGAGTTAACTTAATCCATTTCGAAATTTTGTTTTATCACTATTTAAAGGACTAGGATATTTGACTTTGAAATGTATAACATTTTTTTAACAAAACAAATTGTAACAAATACGCATTAGGTTATCATTGAAATTAGTTATATTTATTCAACCAAAATGTATGTAGTTTAGCTATATCTTACGGCCAGAAAGAAAAAAATTGTACCAGTTGATACTAACTAAATTATTTAGGGAATCCAAATTTAACTATAACATAGACTGACTTTAAAAAAATTGATGAATAAAAACTGTTGTACTACACAATTCATTTTGCTAAAAATAAATATAGCGGCATATTAAACATTTGTACCAGTTGTCGGAAGTCTACCCCAAGATATTTTCCTTCCTTGAAGCTCGCTGTAACAGAATCCAGTGAGAAAACTCGCCCACCTCGAAATTCCTACGTCACATACAGTCAGTGACTGTATTATGTTTTTGTGTTGAAAGTGAACTATGTTGGCAGAAATGTAACATTCTGGGACTATTTCTCATGGTTTGGCTTGGGCCATTAGTTTTAACTGATGTATCGATGAACTTTGGCACGATCGAATACATTCTGGACAATAAAATGCCTTCCGCACTGTGGCAACAGTTTTGAACAGGTAATATGTATGACCTTTAACTTTTGAAAAATAACATTTATGAATATATATTGTAATAATTTAAAACAATGCATTTTAGTTCTATTTAAATTTTTGTATTTATTTGTTGTTTTTAATTTTTATATAGTTTGTAAATATGTTGGTGGAGTGGGGATATTTGGGCGGCTCTTAACATCGAGGTCTTGAGAGCCTACGAGGGTGAAGTGAGGTGAGTATGTAGCAGCACTGGAATGCAAAGTCGGAGGGAACCGGAGATCACCGAGAAAACCCGCCGACCGGCGGCATCTTCCGACACGATTCCCCACGTGCGAAAATCCGGGAGTGACCCCACCGGGAATCGAGCCCTGTTCGCCTAGGTGGGAGGCGAGTAATCTGATCACTACACCACCGCGGCCTGCCGTAGATAAGTTAGTTTGGTTATTTAGAGGACGAAAGTGTCGTATGCGAAGATGTACGTTTTATATGATTATTACAGTTTTCTTGTCAAATATTTTGTTACGTAAATATTAAACTTTTATTAATAGGTTAAGTGATCCAGGCTTGTTTTCGTATTTCTGGACACATACTGTAAGCAATTATGTGGAGTCACTCTTTTCTGTCAGATATATTCTTTTCGAATGATTTTGTGCGGCACGCTTGAAAATAAAATACCACGGCATCAGTAATAACAGCGCATTAATACACCAAATTAATTTGAAAATCTGTTTTGTGCCATTTTCTCTATATGTTTTCTTCTTGAATTTTGCATTTATATACCTTTTGAGTAACACACATTGTTCATTTTTCGTTACAACCAGACTGTAGAGATTCTGAGATTAAGGGCGCCACCTACTTGGAGATTTTTAGCGCTTTTGAGGCAGGGAAGCGCGGGAGCGATAAGAACTACACTGACACGCGCGCCTGATGTCCCTTCGCTCTTACGCACATGACTCTGAACTGGCGTGCAGTGTTCTCGTCGCGCTGTGTGCACCTATGGGCAGAGCCCCGAGTATTTCGCGGATTGCTTTGGCAGCACACTAGACTGCACAGTTCTCCATACACTCCAGACATTGTCGTTTTCTCATTGATTACTGCGATCAAGTAAGGGCTGTTCAGCGCTAACTCACACTACTGCTTCCTGCTTATTGCTGACTCACAGTTATACGGGCTGTGTCTAAACTCCTTCCGTCCAATTACTATAGTAGGATAAAAGACTAAGTGTTTGAAGTCTACTTTTCTATGAATGAATTCGCGAAATACTCGGGGCTCTACCTATGGGACTTTAAGCGGTGACCCCATCATTTTATTGGTGGAAAGTCTGAAGCAAAGTTCAGCGCAGGTCCCTATAACAGTTTCCCACGTTTCCAACCAGTGTATTATGAACTACGCCAGTGTGAAAAGGTCGTTTTTAGCTATGTTGGAGGGCTCGGAAATAGTATTTTTATTGTACATTGCGTATTGAGAGTATTATACGTACCTCACAAGAAGTGCGTTTTATTTTCGTATATTGGTATCATGGAGACACGTTTAATGGTTTGGTAAAAAAAAAACGCGGATTTCAAACACACTGCAACGCAATTCAAGCGCCAGGAAGGCGGCGTCCTCAACACAGTGCTATTTACAATTACTTGTTGCTAAAAAATTCTAAAAGTCTTTATGTATGCGACAGTTACAAGAAATATGCTTGCCGCCATAAAATATGCCCCATGTACGAGGGTTATTTGGAAAGTAAGGTCCGAATCGCCGTAGCTAATCGAACACTGTAACGCGCATGCGCACAGACTCCCGGCATGCCTTGCTCGCATACGACGCCATTTGCATTGGTATTGTTGCAGTGTGCTGTTTACAGTGTCAGTTCAAAATGTTTAAAACAATTTATCAGCCCGCTGACTGTGAAATACGGTCAGTGATTCAGTTTTTGACAGTAAGGAACGTTTCAGCAGCGGAAATTCATCAACAGATAAGTCAAGTGTATGGCCCCATGCGATGAGTGACAGCAAAGTGCGTAAGTGGATGAGAGCTTTCAAGGACGGGCGGGGAAATGTCCACGATGAACCGCGATCAGGCCGACCATCAGTGATCACAGAAGAATTGGTCAAAGCCGTGGACGAAAAGATTTGTGAAGACCGGCGATTTACAACTTCAACTTTAGCATTGGAATTTCCGAATGTGGGTAGAACAACTTTGCACAAAATTATCTCTGAAAATTTTCAATTTCACAAATTGTGCGCACGTTGAGTTCCCAGGTTGCTTACTGAGGAACAGCAAATGAAAAGAATGGCTTGTGCTCTTGATTTTTTGGACCGATATCATAAGGAAGGTGATCAATTTTTAGAGAAGATTGTCACAGGGGATGAGGTGAAAGAAGCAGTGACAAACTGGTTATCCTCACAGCCGGCAGACGTCTATGACTTAGGCATACAAAAGTTGTAGAACGTTATGACAAATGTTTAAACAAATATGGAAACTATGTAGAAAAATAAAGAAACACGTAAAATATTAAATAAACTAAGTTTTTGAAATAAATCTGTGATGGTTTATGTTTTATAAGAAATCGGACCTTACTTTCCGAATAACCCTCGTACTTCTCTGATAACATGATGAGCAAACGACAGGTATCTTGCAAAAACAGGACAAGGCGGCTGAATTGCGATATTTTAAATCCTCAATACGCTCATATTCTTATTATTAAGCTGTACCCAGAGTGTGGATCTCGAGGACGACTCGCTTCAGGCAGGAAGCACTTTGCAAAGATCTCGTAACTGAAACAGGAAATGGAGAGTCTCTTTCTCTGTCAACATACAACGTTGAAAAGGCTAAAAAGGGAATCGGAAATTGACTCTGTTCTGAACAGAAAAGAAAATACTGTAATGCGAACCGCTTCACCGCCCATAAATTTTCCATAAAGTCTAATCTGTTTGATATATGAGGCTAAGATGAATTTTGAAACGGCTAAAAAAATTCTATCAAAAACATGAAAATGTGTTCCAGCTTTACATTATAGTGAAAGAATTATTACACGAGATGATAAAACCTGATGGCAATTTTTTAATTTTTTTGTTTTACGTTTCAATTTGTATTTAAAAAAGGTTTTTTTAATATTTTTTTTATAATGACTAATTTACTGAAACATTTTCTGCAGGCAATTTTATGGAATCTGTTAATGTAACAAAGTAAATGCAGGTAGGCCTGATTATAATAGAAAATTTTCCACCGAGTGTTTTGGTAGTCTCTTTGTAAAAACAAGAAAAATTCACCAAATACGAAAATATTATTTCAACTGGATTGTTTTACAAACAGTCCGCTGTTAATTAATCACTTATCTTTTCAACCTTTGAAAAATATCCCTGCTCCTAACAACGTTTATTTTAACAGACACATTTAACAGACACCCGCAGATACCGTCGCATATGCACTAACATATATTTATATTAAAGTAAAATATGCTTTAGGCATATTTTACTTTAATTACCATAGAATATGTATATATATTTATATTACCATATAATATATATATTTTTATAATACCATATGATATGCATATAGCCATATAAAATATGCATTGGCGACTGTATCTGCAGGTTTTATATTTTCTTTGGGCCCTTGCTGGTGTGAATAGAGTATAAGGGTTTTCTCAGGGTGCTCCAACAATTTTTTTTTAATCTATATAATTCACCCGTATTTTAGCTCTGAATTAAACGGGGAAAAATTTTTCCTATGGACGACCGCTCCTCCATTCTGAGTAATGAGCTGACTAATTCTCGACCGAAAATCTTAGAACCTCGATATCTTCCACTGGAAAACTGGTGGGTTGAACTGCGTTTCCAACAGCTAACTCGAGAAAATGAAAATTTTTTCACACGTCGTTTACTCTTCGTCAGTGATCTGCGTTAATCAACATTGGTACTAAGCGGTTTTTTTAAAGCACGAAAATATCGTGGTGGGCGGCCCCCCCCCCCCTACATTTTTTTCAGGGGACACCGTATGTTTTGAATTGATAGATAGCTTAGCAGCTGAAATGGGTGAGGACGTTTAGGCCGGAGAAGAAGGTCAAGTGCCCCGAGAAAATCTGCCGGACACCGCCAAGTCGCATCACAGGTGATGCTGTTGGCAACCGCATCAATCACGTTTCTCACATGCACGAAAATACAGGTGCGACCCATGCCGGAAATCGAACCTAGCTCGCCTTGATGGGAGGCGTGCGCTCTGGTAGCTGTGCAACTGCTGTTGAGAGGATGGTGTGACGCATTGAGCGTGTCCAGTCCTGTGTCGGTGCCAAATAAACGTAATGAAGGGTGCCTGATCTCCACCGCTGCGTTTCGTGGTTCTATGGGATGGTGATTATCGCAGTGTTCACATAACAGTTTGTAAATATATATGCATCGGGAATAGGGCTTGCATTTATTGCTGCCTTCATTTTAATGGAATGAATAATTACTTTATCTCTGGTGAAGGACTGAGGTGCGATGTTGAGAACTTTTACTTGTGTAAGCATGGGCTCGTTTTCACCCTAGGGTGCAAGGCATTATTAGCAAACATGAGGATGTGCCTGAACGTTATCGCCATGGTTCAAAACCGATTTGATGCATATTTACAATCATATATTCATGAACTGATCGTGATCTATGTTATACTCGGCAGTAAGGTTTTCATATTAGATTTTTCGTAAATATTCAAAATTATGTTTTTCCATCGTGGTTGGTATTCACGGCAGTAGTTTTTCAACGATTATTTCCTGAGTCGATACATATCAAGGTTCATGGGAGGCTATTTTTGCATGACATGCTCCCCCGTCAATACCCCTGATAATCACAATCGAAGCGACGCTGCTCGCTGTGTGTTGTGAGAATATTCCGTAAATAAAACAGGTTATAGTGAGTCATATATGACTGATTTTTCCTAAGTTTCTTCAGCGTATATGAGATTTAGTTCCGGCTAGAAGAGTTGCGAAAAAGGGAAGGGCCATGTATACGATAATGAAGAAAATGTTGACGGCGAAACAGTGGCGATTTTTTCGACATCCTCACTTATTTCCTCACCAGATTTGCTGAAAAAAAGTGTCATGAATAATGCAGAAGACCACAAGAACACCAATTTCATATTTTCTGAAGACCCCAATGACCTTGTTGATAGACTCAGACATTTGATTGTCTTGCACAGTAAGGAACTATTTTTAATCATCGGCGAACTTAAGGAAAGGGGTTACATCGAATGAAACCATTTGTGCTATACGTCATTTGCAAACATCAGAGAAATGCAAAGATTGAATGCATGGGGAAATTAAGATAATACTTTTATGTGTTCTTAGTTGTGCACTTTTAATTTATTGAACCTTACCCTAGTGCTTTTCAAAAAAAAAAAATCAGTAGTGTATAAAATCGAACGTAATGGTCTGTTCTAAAGAAAAATTGAACGAGAAAGTGCGTTACGGGATATATGGTTCAATCTGAAGTACTGTTTAAGTTGGCTGAGTTTTGTTTGACAAACTAACTGAGAGGAAGGAATGTTTTTGAGGAATGAGAGGACGAAAATCTGGGAGTGACACTGCCGGGAATCGAACTTGTCTCGTTGTGGGGGGAAGAGGCCAAGTGAAGAATGGGGCTTATGTTGAAGTAGACCCCCTGTGCGAAAATGTGTGTACAAAAGGAAGGATGTTGTACGCGCACTCGTGATGGGAAATGAGAGCTCTGCCTACTGCAACCCCCCTCTTATGTGACACCGTGGAAGAGGTCATCGTTGTAAAATGGGCCTGGGGTGCCGTATTCGATGGGGAGCCTAAACTGATCTGTCCAAATCTTCATAATTTCACAGATTGCAGTAGGCCTTCTGACCTGAGTAATCTCTCCGACAGTCTGATACTTTTTTAATCTTGCATGGGTAATAAACTTCATGTGCGCAAACATAAGTATTTTTAATTTTTTTTTTTGTGAATCTATAGCTTATGTACTTACATTATGCGAGATTTTGTATCTTCGTGGCATCACGAGGGGCTTATAGAGCTCAAATATGCTAGCAAGCATCAGAACTCTTTCTGGGCATGATGGAGGCGCACAAAGTATGTCGCAAAAATGAACAGCGATAATGGGTGATTTAGCTCTCGCTTCTGACGTTTCGAAAATTTATCGTTCGTATGTCTGTGATACACTGGAATACCTAGGCTGAAACGATGCCAAAGTGTATATATATCTCTGCAGGTTCATAATTAACTGGGG
>NQII01004437.1:8756-77213 GCA_002778355.1 Clitarchus hookeri
TAGAGCAATGTCCAGCTCTCCCGCCGATAAGACAAATAATATCGAATTATCGGTAAACACGATAAATCTCGACGGTTTATCGTCGCTGTTAAACGAAGTGGTCGCTGTTCTTTTAATGACTGTGATAATGGCGGCGGCACTTCTCCAAGAGTTGCTCCTTGCCCGAGACGCTCGTTCGTCATGATTGGAGTTATTCATCTATACTCCATTGACTTCCAACTTTTCTGAAACCCAGCTAAAATCCTACTTTAATGATATTCCTCCGATTCATGCAGACAAAGTCTAACTAAGTATAGAATATTACACCAAAGGGACAACGAATCGCACTCAGTTTAATAATATTTTGCATAAGTACTATTTATTAGGCATTATCAACGCTTTTTATTCTCCCTGGTGTTATTTATATTAATTAGAAATGAAAAATGATAATTTATTGATAAAATATGAGAAAAACTTCAGTTAAATAAAAAATAAGATACTATTATGTTAACAGAAGTATCAAATGCCTGTTATACATCGTATATTAGCAAACAACAAAACACGTCATACATGGGGTGATTTTTCAAATGTTTGAGTCAAAAAGTGAGAAGAAGCAGCTAATATACTGTATCCTGTTCTCTAAATATCCCCCCTCAAAAAATACCCCCCCTCCCTGAAACCATTATCTTAGTTTCCATGCGCCCGCTTGTGGATTATGGAATGCAGTTAGCCGATTTATTCGTCTTGGAAAATCAAGAGACTTGATACCTGGAAACACATTTCAGTTTATTCTATAAGTAAATTCGACTTGTTCGAATTTCATTGAGACCGACAATATCGTATTAGTTTGACACTCACTTGACTGTTGTATTTACAGGACTCACGGCTCAGCATGCGTAATTTCCAACAAGCAAAAGAAACGGAAAAAAAAAAAAAAAAAAAAAAAAAAAAAANAAGATACAGGTTGCTGAAAGACTAAAGGTGAGTGACTTCGTAATAGCAAACGATTTAATTGTACGCTCAAAAAGATAAAACATAATAGGAACGCGGTACACGCAACGTAAAATATGTATTTTGTAATGAACGTTTCGATCCTGTAAGCCTGTTAAACATATGTTTACAAACCGAACATATAGTTTGTTGAAAGTTATTTAAAAACATTTACAAACAGCCTGTTGTGTATAATTCCACCTCAAGTATACTATTACACGTACCTTGTCACTAACACCCAACCGCGAGACCATCAGACGTAACTAAGAAATGTATAGTCAGTTGCTGACATGACCGTAGACATACTTGTCTGTGTTTACTTAGAAACGTGTGTATTCACAAACAATATATTTTTTTTTACAGAGGTTTGTTTTCCAAATTGCCTATTTAATGTAATCCAGTCAGATACCGCTGTCATATAAAACGCCCAAGACCACTGAGAGGACGACCCTGGACTTAATTTTCGGCGTACACGAAAGTGGGAAATCGCATGATCGTTGAGGTGTGTCAGGTGAAGGGAGACGGAGGAACAAGACGCTTCACCTAAACAGTGGAAGCAAAAGTCTCCCTAATTGACGAGCGATAGAAACTCGCGGGCATACGGCGTGCTGCAGATGCGCTATCAAGAGAGACGAAGACATGACCTGAATCCTCGCCATGTGGCACTACGAGAAAGTGACGAAGGGGAAAGGGAAAAATTCAAAATTTAAGTGTAGTCGTTTTTGTCGGTCGCCGAGAAGGCCGGGCCGCTGGAGATGATGCGGGCTGGGCGAGGGCACTATGAGGGAGCCACAAAGACGAGATAATCGGCCACAGTACCAGCGAGATAGCCGTTAACAAGGGAGATTATGGCGTTATGCTCCTAGCATCTCCTGGGCGAACTTGAAGACTGGTGACGATGATGTAAACGATTCACGGGCCCGGCCGAGGACATAGACTGGTTAACCACAGGACTGTAGCACGTGGGGCACAAAATAAAAACAAAAACGTTTACTTATTATATATATGTAAAATCCTGTAAATAATTACGCAAGACCAAAAATTGCGTTAATTATTAAAAATATAGGATTGCAATCTATGTGACAAGCGTAAGTTAAATGATTTTCCTGTACGAAAAATGTCATAAGCTGCCTCAGCCATCAGTGAAAAAAAGTTTCTATTTAAAAAAACTGTCGAATGTTAAGAATTTTTTAAAATAGTTTTGATTTGCGGTTGTTCTTGAATCTGTGTAAAATAACTTTGGCTAAGTGTGTTTTAAAATTAATCAAAATAATAGAGTACATTTCAGTTTATTTTAATTTTTTAATTGTTGTTAATGTTCAGGAATATGTCAAAATAACAGCGAAGTGTGTAGAATAGATGTGTAAAATGTATATAGTATGGTAGGATTTGTGTTAGTTTTCTTTGTTCTATAACTTACACTGAACTCTGACATGGACTTCATAGCGCCCGGGTACACAGGACAGAATGATTTTTCAGCAACTTTACAACACTTGCACCTTCATTACCATAAAATATGTCTCTGAAACACAAGCCTCATATGATCTCAGATGACTGTAAAACACACAAACTCTGGGAAGACAATATAATCAATCTAATGAAAACTACAAAAAAAAATACACATAGATTTCGTAAGATTATTTGAAATTGAATTACAGTGAGAGAAATTAATTCTGACACCATTATGAGCAAATAAATGATATGTGCAAATAATAAAATTAATCAGTGTAGGCTTTAAAATTCATGTTTTATATATGTGGTCATTCAGTAACTTCGAGCCTCCCTCGTGATTGTATCTCTTTAAAAGTTCACGCTTAATTATTACTAATTAAGTTTCTTAAAATCTCGTGAAATGAAAAATAATTTTCTCTCTAAAACTAGCCCCGGAAAACATGAGAAACTGATCAGGGCTGCGTGAGCAAATATCGAGCAATTAAAATTTTAGTGTTAGAGATGGCTTCACACGCTTAAAATGACGTTTTGAAAATTAATTTAAAAAATTTATATTTTGCCTCTGCGATCGAAAATATCAAATTTCTTGTCTGAAAAAATTATTATGCCGCATGATTTTGCAAAAAAATCTGTAGAGTGTCGCTAGGCAAACTCCTTAATGCCGTGACGTATGCGTCCTTCTCCCTAGCCAAACTCTCGGGCTCGTGGTGCAGATTATAAAGTCCATTCGGTAGCTTGGTCGTTACGCAGTAGCCCTGACTTTAATTTAAATTAATAATAGCGTAAGAAACACGTAGACCTACAGACCTTTTTCTTAAGGGACTTGGACCCAAATAAATGAATTATTGTATAATTATACAAAACATTGTTCAACTTGTACATACTGTATGCGATGATATTTTCCTATAATAAAAAAAAATTATTTGAACCTCGCCTTGAACCGTGCATTTTGGCGGTTCAGGAGGATTATCTCAGATCAAGTATATATTAGTACTTTATTTTAAAATGCCAAAGTTATATAGAAAAGCAAATTTATTTTTTAAAATGGCATAACAATTCAAATATTCTGTATTTAAGCTCTGTTAAGCACATACAAATACATCTTACGTGTTTTTAAGTGATTAGAGAAAAATAAAAGTCCGTGTTAAATATAGGCTATGTAAAGATAAATGCACAATTAAATATATTTATTTACTAGAAATAAAATTTGTAATATTTATATCGTTTTAAAATGGATTCGGTTGTTTTTTGCTGTTGTAAAATTTAAACTGAGGCCTTTTACAAAGTCTCAAGATACAATGTATTTATTTAATTAAAGTTTGTATTTATGTTTTGTAAAGAGAGAATGAAATTCATGCTTATCCCTCCGAGAAAACAAAACGGAAAACTGGAAAGTCATACAGAATATTAGAAACCGTCCTAATTTTCCGCGCGAGTTAAATCTCACGTCGAATGTTTTGCTCACGAAAGCCGTACCCAACAAACGTAATTTGAAAATACGCCAACAGATAGCGGTAAGTACAATTTTTTTTTTTGTGAATTCAAAACAACATTTTACACACTTGAATATAAATCAATAAAATTCGTAAAGAAAATAATTTACTTAAANAGCAGCCGTACCCAACAAACATAATTTGAAAATACGCCAACAGATAGCGGTAAGTACAATTTTTTATTTTT
Organism: Clitarchus hookeri; assembly: GCA_002778355.1. Lineage (NCBI taxonomy): Eukaryota > Metazoa > Arthropoda > Insecta > Phasmatodea > Phasmatidae > Clitarchus > Clitarchus hookeri. Next base: position 12,858 of record NQII01004437.1, read on the forward strand.
ATTTTGTGAATTCAAAACAACATTTTACACACTTGAATATAAATCAATAAAATTCGTAAAGAAAATAATTTACTTAAAACAAATAAAACATCGCACCATATAGTTCTATGTACACTACCTTCTTCAATAATATTGGTATTAAAAATAACGAAAAAGTGAGTGCAAAGTGTTTCCAATCATACAAAACAACTGAAACGGTAATTGTGCAGTGCATTCAACTAAATTATATAGTAAAAAATGCTAGTTTTAAGAGATAATGTCCACAGAAACATATAAATTTGTCTCCGTACTTAAAATAAAGAGATACATCATGACGTCAGGAAATAAGAGCCAATCACAAACAGCGTTTCATCTCAATCCTAGTTTCGAACCGATATCAGGAGATCTACGATCGGAACTCAGCAGTTCGCGTTGGTGTAACACTCTTACATTGGAACTCGGATCCAACTGAAGATCGTGTTTGAACCAAGATCTTAGGATCTTTGTTCAGGGCTGTTAATGGNATCCAACTGAAGATCGTGTTTGAACCAAGATCTTAGGATCTTTGTTCAGGGCTGTTAATGGTGCAACCGGGCATACGTTGTGCAGATGAAAAAAATATTACAACATAAACTAATGGCGTGGACTACTGCTTGACATATATTTATTCACCAAATAAAAGTTCATACATTAAAAAAACGTAAAAAAAAAAAAACGAAAAAATATCTTATATTTAACTCTTTTTTCATATACCTATATGGTTTTTTATTTGGTTATTTGACTATATGTCACGCAGTAGCCCATAGGATTCGTTTTCTGTGTAAATTATTCCATCTACACTTCTTTGTTAGTATGTGTTATAATGGCTGCAACGAAAGAGAAGAATTTTGTATTGGACATAAAATTATGCAAAAAATATAGTGTACAATTTCTTTATTCGAGGAAAATGTCATCACATACAATGCGTACAAGGTGAACATTGTTTGGAACAGTTTATAAAACAATTAATTTTTTGGGGTATAAGACCCTTAACTCACAGTGAAGCCTGTCTTTGCCCCCCTCGGGCAGTCTGTGGAATTAAGCCTTACTCGCTACAAAATAAACAAATCGATATAAATTCCCTGCCAGGCTGAAACCTACAGAGTTGGCGTCCTGCCTGGCGGAAAACAAGATGGCTAGATCTTCTTCAACTACATGCTGAAGGCGTAATTTTTAAGACCTCGCGTTAATCACGAGAGGGCTGCAACACATGTTACATATTATGGCATACGTTACCATGACAACCAAATTAACATCATGCTCTTAGCTCATGGCCTCGGTCTAAAAACCTATTTGTAAGAATTCTGAACAAAATGTAAAGATAATAATTATTATCATAGTGCAATAGTAATTAAAACGGTAGTTGCCATATATAAACAAACAATAAGCAAATAAATATTACGTGAGTCAGAACAGTGGAAAATTACTCTTATCAACAGTAGCAAATAAAAATATGATTTTTTAAAGGTGTTACAGNACGTGAGTCAGAACAGTGGAAAATTACTCTTATCAACAGTAGCAAATAAAAATATGATTTTTTAAAGGTGTTACAACGGTAGAATTTAAATTTTGCAAGCAATTATGAAAAAATTATGGAATTTTAATTTTTATATTTTAAAAATTACTTAACGTGCAATGTTTTTCATTTTAATAAAATTCGACACAAAAATGTACTAAACTCTGTGTTTTTGCTGTCCGTTCACGCAAAGTCGAATTATTCTCTACGACACGAAGAGGCGAACATAGATTTGGAAACCACCAGTTTATTGGAACACTGCTATATATCATGTAGAAAGGAAATACAAAGTTTGGATTTTGCGTCGCATGTTGACCACAGAATATTAAAAAATATAGAAGCGAAATGGTGAGGTGTATCGCGAACTACTGCCAGCAAAATGCCTCACTGATCAGCAAATATTGCGGAACGTCGTCGTCCAATCAGCTCCTGGAGACTATCTTGCCAGACGACAGCCCGACCAATAGGGAATGTTCCGCAATGTGCAAATACACAGAGCCTCACAATGAAGCATTACGTGAAAGGAAGAATCATCCTTTTTGTTGCTCCTGTATGCCTGCCGATTTTGTGGCTGTGCTGAGAAAAGCATCAGTGAACGGAATCTCCAAGCAGTTACAGTAATGTTAATTAAAATTTTATTTTATGAAGTGTGGAACAAGCTGTACGCGTCCTTGCAAACACCTGTGTTATAAAGAAAAATGACCTAATGCAACATATGCAAAAAAAAAAGTGTTGTAAATGACGTGGAAAGTATTACGGGAAAGGGAAGTTCGCCTGTTTCCAGCTCACCTTGAAGCAGTCGTAAACCACGACAAACGATCTAAATGTATGTTCTACCATACTCATATCAAATAGACTGAACCATGAGTCAAATCCCGTCTGGTACTCGGGTAAGTGATNACGTGAGTCAGAACAGTGGAAAATTACTCTTATCAACAGTAGCAAATAAAAATATGATTTTTTAAAGGTGTTACAGCGGTAGAATTTAAATTTTGCAAGCAATTATGAAAAAAATTATGGAATTTTAATTTTTATATTTTAAAAATTACTTCACGTGCAATGTTTTTCATTTTAATAAAATTCGACACAAAAATGTACTAAACTCTGTTTTTTTGCTGTCCGTTCACGCAAAGTCGAATTATTCTCTACGACACGAAGAGGCGAACATAGATTTGGAAACCACCAGTTTATTGGAACACTGCTATATATCATGTAGAAAGGAAATACAAAGTTTGGATTTTGCGTCGCATGTTGACCACAGAATATTAAAAAATATAGAAGCGAAATGGTGAGGTGTATCGCGAACTACTGCCAGCAAAATGCCTCACTGATCAGCAAATATTGCGGAACGTCGTCGTCCAATCAGCTCCTGGAGACTATCTTGCCAGAGGACAGCCCGACCAATAGGGAATGTTCCGCAATGTGCAAATACACAGAGCCTCACGATGAAGCATTACGTGAAAGGAACAATCATCCTTTTTGTTGCTCCTGTATGCCTGCCGATTTTGTGGCTGTGCTGAGAAAAGCATCAGTGAACGGAATCTCCAAGCAGTTACAGTAATGTTTATTAAAATTTTATTTTATGAAGTGTGGAACAAGCTGTACGCGTCCTTGCAAACACCTGTGTTATAAAGAAAAATGGCATAATGCAACATATGCAAAAAAAAAAGTGTTGTAAATGACGTGAAAGTATTACGGGAAACGGAAGTTCGCCTGTTTCCAGCTCACCTTGAAGCAGTCGTAAACCACGACAAACGATCTTAATGTATGTTCTACCATACTCATATCAAATAGACTGAACCATGAGTCAAATCCCGTCTGGTACTCGGGTAAGTGATCCATATTTTCATTTGAGAGAAAACTTTTTTTTTTTCGACCTAACCAACACCAACTGCTGTTTCAATGAATTTTTTTTTTTTTTGGCAAAATAGGTTTCTAAATGCCACCTAACTGGTTTTATTCATGTTTACAATATATACGTTTGTACTAAAGCGACCCCTCATTTGAGACAACGAAATCTACAAAAACAGATTAAGGGATGCGCCCACGCGTAGTTTTGCAAGTGGGAAACCCATTTGTTACTAGCTGTTGCCACAACAAGTTTGTTTATTGCCAAGTTATTTTTTGGTATTTTTTTTGGTACTTTTGTAGTAATAACAAATATAGTTTGCATTTGCAGTGAAATAGTTAGTTGACGGCTAAAGAACTCACGTCATTAAGGTGGCCACCTGGGTAGGCCGCCGAACGGTGTGCAGAGCTCCAGCAAAAAAAGTTTTATTAAAAAACCTTTCAACATGTCTGAGTGAGGTCTGCTTACGANGTTTTGCAAGTGGGAAACCCATTTGTTACTAACTGTTGCCACAACAAGTTTGTTTATTGCCAAGTAATTTTTTTGTTATCTTTTTGGTACTTTTGTAGTAATAACAAATATAGTTTGCATTTGCAGTGAAATAGTTAGTTGACGGCTAAAGAACTCACGTCATTAAGGTGGCCACCTGGGTAGGCCGCCAAACGGTGTGCAGAGCTCCAGCAAAAAAAGTTTTATTAAAAAACCTTTCAACATGTCTGAGTGAGGTCTGCTTACGAATAGCATTTAAGGAATGTTACGCGTCTGTATACGTTTTTCAGTTCCTCTATTTCTCTCTAAAGCATGGTTTTTGTGATAGTGAAAATGGCTCAAGCCGGTGTCTTCACGGTCATTTTTAGGTATGAAAATTCCTGTGCAAAACTCTAAAAAAGACATAGGGACGTGCATCAAACCTTTATTTTTATTATTACGTCATATAATGGTAGGGTCTCCACTGAAAGTCTCGTAGAGGCGCGTTATCGACGGCAAGACTGCACGCCAGTTCAGTGCTTTTCGCGTAGAGGCGACGAGGAAGTTGATGCGCATGTCTCGGTCGCCCTTAGCGCTCCCACGCTTTTAGGCCTCAGATGTTCCAAATTCCTTCAACCAGGCGGCCACCTTAATGGCGGCTACAAAACTACAACCGGATATCTGCGCATGCGCCCTCACGTTGGCTGTTTTGCTTTGCGGCTGATCACGACGCCATGCTTGTCTGTGCTCGTCCGTCTCCTTGCGTCAACTAATGGAGAAATCCTTGAGGGAAATTATTATGGAATGGAGGATGGATAAAATTATCCCTTTATTACAATGTTAATAAACGTTACGCATAAATTATTTCAGAAAACAAACTTTTCTTGAGGTGACGTGTTTAGGTTTTGGCGGGTGTCGCATTTGTTAGATTCATAGAATCTGCATGCTCATGTTATCCGAGACCAGAACTCGGGTAATGCATGTCGTCCATGTCGACCCTTCCGCAGATTGACAATACACGTCAATAGTTTAAAAGAAAATTCTTTCAGTGCAGATTTAGCTGATCTAGAGCTTAAATTAAAGGGCGAGGAAGTGGGGTTTTTACTTGTGACGAGAATCCAACCGACTGGGATGAATGAAAGGGACCTATGTCATCTAGTCCACGGTTAAAGGAACACTTTTGAAAGCAGTGCTCGTTTCTTCTCTATAAAATGACTACATCACCCGTACTGAGATATAACGGCACTGTTGAAAATTTAGAAAAATAGGCATTTTAGAGTTACGCCAGCTGCCACTCTGATGTGTAAAAAACAAAAATATATAGATTTTTAATAAAGGTTTTAAGAAACGGCGCACTAATTTCCGTAATTGCACGCCAAAATTACTGTACTCTACGTATTCTAGTATTTAACTTAACAACGTATAAATATACGAGAAGGGTTATTTTTTAAAGTTTAATTAGGACGTGTCCAGAGAAAGCTGCGATCACATGTGCTGACAGGGCGCGATCTCCATCTCTCGCCGAGGGGGAGGCAGAGGCGCGCAAGTGCCCCGACGTAAAATGCGAAATACAGCTGTTTGAGTGTGCATATAAGCATGCAAGTAAGCATGCATGTACTCATGTTTGTATGCATGTGCGTACTAATATATGCATGGTGTGGGAATTTTGCTTCTCTATGTCATCGCACTAAAGTATTATAAAAAAATTGTATGTACAAAGTAATAATACAATTGATCTATTTCTCGACGAACTTTCTTCAAACAAGAAACAAAAGACTAATCAACTGATGGGTAAGATAATTAATATGGTGATTTGTGCTTTTTTATAATAACATAATTTTTTTGCATATTATTAGCCGTATAAAAAAAAAAGAATATTTCATTTATTCACAAGGCATTTTTAGTGGTACCTGCTTGGAAATGTCATCACTTGCAGTATTTTTCCACTATAGCTCTGAAACCCCTGTACTATTTCACTTGCAAATTCACATATGACAGCACAGCCCGAGTCTGTATGCGGAAACAAGGATGTGGCACTGCCGCCGATCTCTCATATGCCCCCGGAAGGCCGTGCTGTCACGAGACCAGCAGGAACCGAAGTTCTCTTAACTCGCTAAGCGGGTTTGCAAATATGTATTTGCAGCCTGACAGACTTGGGTCAAATCACTGAACCGGGGCGGCGGGCTGCCGTGTTCATGCTTGAGCTGGGCACCGGGCCCGCCATTCTCCCGGCTGGCGTGTCGTGGCGCGGCGTCTGCAGAAGACGCCGCGGTGTCGTTCGCAAGTGGCTAGTTACACGGCACAGAGTTCCCAGGCATTCGAATACATGTATGCTGTCGTCATCGAAGGACCACGCGCTTGGTAAACTGAGTGCTGGGATCTCAGGCCTTGTGGTAGGACACGCTCGGTGCGATCTGGTAAATCAGATCAGGGTCTACGCTCGGTGCGGCCCGATGAACAGGTCGGAGCTACGGATTTGGTCAATTTCTGTGAGCGCTGGTCGTGTCTGCGTTGAGAGGGCGTGACCCCTCTTCCCCGCCTACTGGGAGGCCGGGGTGCGGTAAGGCCTCGTGGCTAAGAGCGCCCCGTTAACAACTAAAAGCTTGGCTTCGGTTGTGTCTCGTATATAGTGTCGTCATCTAAGGAGCACGGCGGCACCAGAGCAAGGTTTCGCGGGCTTATCTTCTGCAACCAGGCGTGCGCTTGCACTGAGCACAGCGTGACAAGTCATTCAGCCCCGCAGGGCGACAGTCGCATTGCACGGAGATATCGTGTGTCGAGGGTAGACGTTAACCCNCCCCCCCCACCCCTCTGCCTCGTGTAGCGTGACCCGCACACTTTAGAGTTGACGGAGGTAAGCACAAACATGGGGTAACTCGGACAGATATACCATAATTCCATCCTGAAGTCCCGTAAAACTAACGTGTGTAAGAGTCAATACAAGTTTTTTTTGTAAGATCGATTGTAACAGAACATACCACGGGATAAAAGGGACCCTTCAATGTTCTAGACCTTTCCTAGTTAACAGCAAAACAAGTAAAGTTAGGAAACTGGATCCACAGTCTGGTAGGAATTCTCTAATTGAAATTTCATAACGAATGACTTAGCGTAGAAGGAAAAGCTCCTATATCAAAGCATTGGCAACATTTACTGTAGAAAATTATAATTTTTATCTACTAACCTCACTTTGTCACGCGAGAACGTCTAACATACTTAATTTTCGGTATATGAACTGGGGCCACGGGGGCTGAGCGGTTAGACTGATCGCTTCCCACCAAGGCGAACCAAGGTGACCCCGACCGGGTCACTCCGGATTTTCGCAAGTGGGAATCGTGCCGGGCGATGCCGCTGATCGGCGGGTTTTCTCGGGGATATCTCATTTCTTCAGCCCTTTCATTCCGGCGCTACTCCATACTCACCTCACTTCATTTCCTTCAAGACATCGCTGTTAAGAGCCGCCTAAATCTCTTCACTGACTCAAGGCCATTAAAAGACTAAATGTGTGCTAGTTTATGGGTAGCAAAGTTAATTTCATTTTGGGTTACGATTAGCTTTTCTTTTTCTTCTCAGGGACTGCGTTTGAAGGATAATATTTTGTGATTTAAGTTTGTACCTTTTAGTTTTTTTTTGTGATACATACAACTTTTTGTACAACAATTTCAATAACCTAATGTTGAAACAGACTTTCGAAGGCGTTTTACACCTTANGATACATACAACTTTTTGTACAACAATTTCAATAACCTAATGTTGAAACAGACTTTCGAAGGCGTTTTACACCTTAAAAAAAACGCAACTGTGTTCACAACAAGCTACACGTTCAATTACGTCATCGTAAACATTGAGTCCAAAAATTAAGCAAGCAGTATATGTATATAATTTACGTTCTGAAAAAAAAATAACGACATTATTAACGTTAATTGTGTTTTTTATCTGTGTCTGTAACATTAACGTGCACATTTTCTTTCAGGTTTGCTTAGTTAAGCTAACCCTTCGCCATTTTCAATTAACCGTTCCGTTACTCGCAAAAAAAAAAAGTGCTGAAAATATTTTACTTTAGCAAGACGCTCTGAGTAGTTACTATGCAATTTTTGGACACTTCCACGAGTGATGGAAACATTTCGGACAGCCAAGGAATAAGATTTACTCTCAGAGTAGCTTTTTGGACGCCAACCAGATGGGCATTCGTCTGCGAGCATGTAACGTCGTGGGTCGATTACGGATANATTTACTCTCAGAGTAGCTTTTTGGACGCCAACCAGATGGGCATTCGTCTGCGAGCATGTAACGTCGTGGGTCGATTACGGATATGTTCTGGCCTTGTCGTAAGAAAGACGTGACATAGGTAAGACGTTTGACGACAAAATGTGAATATCGATCCAACTATGACCATAGACTAAAGATGAGGTAGACCGATCTCGCTGGCTGCGCACAACCAATCACCGTGTCCCAACATTGAACTGCTTTTATTGCCAACACGTCTAGCGAAAACGGCATGAATTGTATTTGAGGTTAGAATACTGTTTAGTAAACAAGTACTTTGAGATGTAGGTATACTTTCTCTAACCAATTTGTAATGCAATTTGATTAAATAAAAACTGGTGAAAGTAATCTTATTCATATAAAAGTGCTTGTATTTTGAAAATCGAGATATAAACGAACTTGTCAATCAGTTTTGACCACGTGATTTTGGCAGTGGCGTTCTTTTGGGGTAGGTCAATGTTGAGTACATGCGTAGAATACGAATAAGCGGTCTACCTCATCTTTAGTCTATGGTTATGATGCCACACGAGTATGACGGCGTCTTATTTATGATTTCCAAATGTGGCCNCTACCTCATCTTTAGTCTATGGTTATGATGCCACACGAGTATGACGGCGTCTTATTTATGATTTCCAAATGTGGCCACCTTCAGTACGTCGTCGCGTCATAAGACATACACGATATATGCAGCGATGTTTGTACTGAGGGTATTTTCTATGTATTTAGCAACAATTTGCTTGCGACACCTTCATACTTCCTTCTATTAATTAATGTGTAACCATTTCTTCCCGATATGTATGCTAATTTCTACATGCTGCACAATTGAAGGTTTATATTTTCATAAGCGAACCGAACCAGCCAATTAATAAACACAGAAAACTTATTAAAGTTTTTTTTTTAAATTGAAAATGTGTTAGTTTTTAAAGCTTTTTATGTAAGATGTGTCCGCACTGCAGTTTAGAAAAAATTGCTCACAAAACGTGCATAATGTGAAACTGTGGCAACATACATGCTCAGTTTAAAAACTCGCCCGATAGATAGCACGAAGACCGCACACTTAGTTAAAAAATTTGCCAATAAATAGCGGTAAAGTTGAAATCGTACACGATGATATATTTTAACTCGTGAAAAATTATTATCTAAAACTTTCACCGGTATGCCATAATTGCAAATTTTGAGCCACAATAAGCTATACGCCTAAGGTAAGTCAAAGCGGATATGAACAATAGAAATTGCAGTGCAGCCCACTCTACCCTGGGAGAAAGATAAAGTTACAGATACCAAATAAATCTTTTTGAAAAGTAGATGTTTACAATTAACAATGTTTTGTTCAATCAACTAATCTGCTGCTGCTCCGGACATATGCATTNTGAAGGTTTATATTTTCATAAGCGAACCGAACCAGCCAATTAATAAACACAGAAAACTTATTAAAGTTTTTTTTTAAAATTGAACATGTGTTAGTTTTTAAAGCTTTTTATGTAAGATGTGTCCGCACTGCAGTTTAGAAAAATTGCTCACAACACGTGCATAATGTGAAACTGTGGCAACATACATGCTCAGTTTAAAAACTCGCCCGATAGATAGCAGGAAGACCGCACACTTAGTTAAAAAATTTGCCAATAAATAGCGGTAAAGTTGAAATCGTACACGATGATATATTTTAACTCGTGAAAAATTATTATCTAAAACTTTCACCGGTATGCCATAATTGCAAATTTTGAGCCACAATAAACTATACGCCTAAGGTAAGTCAAAGCGGATATGAACAATAGAAATTGCAGTGCAGCCCACTCTACCCTGGGAGAAAGATAAAGTTACAGATACCAAANGCTATACGCCTAAGGTAAGTCAAAGCGGATATGAACAATAGAAATTGCAGTGCAGCCCACTATACCCTGGGAGAAAGATAAAGTTACAGATACCAAATAAATCTGTTTGAAAAGTAGATGTTTACAATTAACAATGTTTTGTTCAATCAACTAATCTGCTGCTGCTCCGGACATATGCATTNTTTGAAAAGTAGATGTTTACAATTAACAATGTTTTGTTCAATCAACTAATCTGCTGCTGCTCCGGACATATGCATTCGTTCCTCGGATCGAAATAAATCATTTAAAAATAATTTGTCGAGTCGAACAATTATTTGGTGGTTCCAAAATCATCCATACGGGTTTAGTTCACGCAAATATTTTAAATATATTAAACTAATCGGTTTGGCTACCGCAAACATTATAAATATCATGAGAAAGTCAAATAAGTTTTCGTTTGAAGCAAATAAAGCATTTGGTTACGTGGAACAATTTATATGTATATATATATTATTACAGAATTGGTCGTGGCAACAAAATCAGCTTGGCCCAGAACTAGCATTTGTTTGGTTGACTGTAGGGTAATCGGGTCATTTGATTGCCTTCGTCCGAAAATACAAATAAACAGTTTTTAATTTTGTAATTTTAGTTACAATTAGGATAGCAGCAGTGCTTCTTTGCGCAATTATTAATACTTAATAATGGTATAAACAATCGCAGTAAAACAATTTAAACAGGAAACGAAAAATTGATGCTGTAATACTAGAAAACCTTGATTTATGTACATACCATATATTAATACCGTACCTATTTGCAAACATTCTAGGTCCGGTAGAAGTCAAGTTAGCCGAGTTTGCTAAGGCATAGCATTCGGGTGCAATAGTTCAAAGTTTGAAACCCGGTAGTTCGCTCACTTCTTTTTGCGATAGCCGAAATATTATTACACGTAGAGCAAAACAAATATTCAGCTGAAGGGACAAAATCTTATGAGTTTGTTGAAACCAACAACAAAAGAATTGGATTTCGGCAACAAATATACAAAATGACCATGTACAAACAAATTAATCTGGTTGCGCCGAACAAACTTTGTTTTATTCAACAAAACCTTTTACATCTTCGAGAATGTCGGGAGACAGTCTCCCGGATTGAGAAACGTCTCGACGTTAAACATCATCTCTGGGGTTGCGTGAGTGTGGATTAATGTATGAAGTGTAAACGCAGGTATAGGTTATTCACGGTAAAGTGAGCACTTTTGAAAGCTCTCTCATTTGGAATAGCAGTCAATAAATGTATTTTATTTTAGCCTTACGCGTTAACTTTTGAGTGTGGTGTGATAAACACACTGTTATCATTACTTGCACGGCAATATTTATTTTGAAAGGTGGCTAGAGGACAAAAAAAAATGGCCGAAAGGAAAAAGTAACTAGGGTCTGAAAAGTACTCACTTTAACGTGAACAGCCTATACAATGGTAACTCTTGACTACGACGTCGGTGATTGTTGGGAGCCATCAGGGTGTTTCCTGACGAGATCTGCGGTATCTCTGTTCCACCTGGGCATCGAAGCGGAGGTGGGAGGAGTTCGCGAGAGACTGCCGCATTAGGTGTCTGACTGACGTAGAGTATTCGACTGTATACCATTTGTTAGTAAAGCAAATTTTTACTATTTAACTAGAGGCTGTCGATGGTAAAGTGAGCACTTTTGGAATCAACCTTTGAGATACGTCCCTGCCTCTACCTTGCATAACGGGCACACTGACTCGCATGCGCCCAGTAAAGTTGGTAATGAAGCAGATAAATTAGTTCCTTGTTTTAACGTTTTACTAAAAGTATTACGTACATTTTTGCGAATAATTGAAATTATTTATTTTGGTTTCTGTTTCCTTAATACATGCAAGTGTATGAATCAGTAAATTTGCCAAATACTTATTTTCTAATATTATTACAGTTTCACTTAACCAACGCATGAACAAAGTGATCAGGCCCATGGCCATGTTAATTGTACGTATGGTGGAAGAATACCCATTGTGAATACAAGTAGATCATGAGCACGGCTTTCAAAAGTGCTCATTTTATCGTGTAGAGTTTATAATTAATTATATTAATTATTTATTATGAGCACTGATGACTGCAATATGGTGAGTTATAGAACATTGCGAAATACATATCTGTATTTTTTTTTATTGCATTGTAAATGCAATAGGGAATTAAATTTAGCTTTTTTTTTTTTTTAAATTAAAACCTCCATCCACTAACTTAGCCACTCCCTGAGACTTGTAAAAATACCTTTGGATTTCTGTAATTTTGTTTTCGTCACAGGAAGACGCCTGAACGTTTTTTAACTTCCTAATATGGAAAGCTGGGAAAGCTGACGGTTTTATTTATTATGTAGTTCGCAAGGCAGCCGTGCGACCGTGCCTTTTCAGAATGACTTTTAATTTAGTTCGTAGTATTAAATACGTGACCATTTTCCGGTTGATAGTTGGTGTGGTAAGCTCTCAAAACGTGATTAACCTAAAACTTTTTATTCACAAAATAAAACATGTCATGTTCAAATACCCCAGTAATATGCAATTAAAATATTATTACAATATTTTACGTGTGCAGAATTATCGATACATTATTTACGTTTCTCTATGTCGATTATACACTCTAAGAAATTATTCGGACATTTACCATACCAGTGTATGTGCTTAGTGAGAAAGTGGGAATGGTGATTTTTTTTCCCCTATACATTCATTGTAGCTTTCCTGCATTTGTTCAGGAAAAAGTCAAATGCGTAGGGACGTTCCTAACTTTGTGTAGTAGCGACGGTATACATTCCTATATCTGCAGCTTGATGTCTGGTATTATTTTCATACAGTGTATAGGTTAAAAACTTCCATTACATGTTAGAAAGTTTACCAGAAAAATTTGCTTTTCTTCCTACATATCTGTGGCTTCCACTAAGATTAGCAGACTGTTTGCCTAGGTATTTGATACGCTAGTACATTCCTTTTGACTAAGTTGTGGCAGAAATACGATGTCATGAAGTTTCGCAACGTATATTTTTTTTTTGTTTGTTGTCGAATAAAGTGTAAACAAACGGAATATTATTTCTTGAACGTGTGTTTATGACATCTCTGACGGGAATTCTTGAGCCAGTTTTGGGTGAACGCGCAGTATATTAAGATCAGTCTACTTCATCTTTAGTCTATGATTCAATGGTTTAGCGTCCAGATCTGTCCTAAAATCGTCGTGTCCACGTCCCTCACTTTGATGGAGTACGTTTTAAGACAGTGAAATGCATTGATTTACATACGTGCCGCTGTCTCATGACATGTGTGTGTGTTACCTGATATCGCTCAGCGATTTTGCGTTCTCTGTCTGGCCTCCCGTCGTACCTGATCCACTAGCGTATAACGAGAGAGATAATCCAGAACAGTTATTATAAGTGTGCACATCAGGTTTTAATAATTTCCAGGCTTATTATTTGCCACGACAGGCAACAATGTCACATCAGGCTGTTCAATGATGTTTGTGCACACTTTCCAAATCTTATCGCTGCAGTAACATGTATGGTAATTATGCTTGAAAAGAGCTTATTAATTGGCTGCAGTTGAATGCATCCAATATAAATAGATTACGCTCCTTCCAATCGCAGTGGGTGGATGTTCTCCACACAAGGGTGGTTCCACCTCACCTGTCAACAGCATTGTACAGAGTTGAAATGACTAGCGTTGGCAACACCACGGGGCGACAAAGTACTTAAGAATACAGAGGCGAAACAGCCGCTTCTGCAGCGAACTCCAGCCACACGCGCCAGCAAAATGGCGTCACCGACCAACAACATGTTGGAACGCCGTTCGCCAATAAGCGCCTGCTAACCAACTGGCCACCCGGCAGCCCGCCAACCAACAGCGAACCTTTCGCACATTGCAGTAGCCAATCAGACACAAGGCATCTCCCCAGAGCCTCACGCAGCCAATCAGAGAACGGTGTTCGCACACATCGAATAAATCAGCAGGTTCATTTCGTCGTCCCCCGTGTCTAGGATGTTTGTCTACTTCGACGTCGCACCTGCGGATAGCCCGCCTCACTGCGGTCTCGGTGGAGGAAGGCGAGGTCTCGCGTCTTTCTAAGCATCCTTGCCCCATGCTGGACCAGCCTCTTACTCTCGTACCTCCTCCTCCTCTTCGCGGCATTCGGTATTCTGCGCTGGCCACAGCGGCGGGAGCTGCCGACTTGTCTGGCGGGGGCTTCTGGCCGGGAATATCAATAAAAGAATAAAACGCTGCCGGGGATCTCTCCTCCGACTTTCTTGTTCTTGTTTCGTTGTCAGGGCTGCCGGCGGCGGCTCCTGCGAGCGGGTCCAGTACTCGCGCCGCGGGACGTCCTCTCACAGCCTCGTCCTCGGAGGATGTACGTCTCGGACGACCGCGTATTTAAATGCCTGTCTTCACGAGCGGCACATGCTGATGTCGTCGTCTGCCTGTGCCTGTTTGACACACTGTGTGCGCAGCTTAGGTGGGAAACCTTTCTTTTGAAGACTACCCATTACCTTCTCAGCGGCGTCTGTTTACGAATAGCTTTTAGGAAACCGCCGTTCCACGTGTTCTACATAATATATACGAGTGCCAGTTTCTCTATTGTTAAATTGCAGCAGCGTACTGATATTGCCTTTTTTTTCCGGTGCGTGAAGGAGAATACGGTGATGTTTTTAAGAGGAACCTTCCCCCGCCATATTGGATTCTTGGTTTTTCTAACTTGTTTACGTTTATAAAAAAGACAAAAATGTTTACTCAACTAGCTGTTGACCTTGAGTAGGGGGATTTGGTAGACTCCAAGACAAGGACTGGGAATCTGAGATCTACCATATTGTTTCCGGTTGCCATATTGTTTCCAGCCGCTATCTTGGACCCACAATATTGTTTCCGGCCGCAATCTAGTTTTTATCCACCATATCGTTTCCTAATTACTCAACTTCGCATCTGTCGCACTCTATAGTTCTCTCATCGTCCACTATAGTGCACTACCGATATATGTAATGTTGTTTATTGCTGCTAGAGTGCACCACCCTATTACTCAGCTTCGTTCAAACACGCCATTTTTTTTGTTAACACTTGTTCTTCGTTCAAACTTCGCCTGCTAGGGGCGCTGGTTCCGCTCTCGCTCGGCGCCATGTTGGCTCTAGAGTTGGTCGCTAGGGGCGCTGATTTTTTTATTTAATTTTCGCAGAGATCGAAATACTGTTTGGAGGAGGGTGGGAACGAACTGCAGAAACTTGGGTTGGCATGCAGACGCCTTAGATCATTCTTATCGGGACATATGCTGGGATAAAGGTTTAAGAGAAGTATATGTAATATCATGTGTATGGAGAAAGATTATATTTAAAAGAGTGTATGTTTTCGTTGTCATTATTATTCCAGAATAAGAATGTGTAATAATAATTAATATCTTTTCTCACTTATGTAAAACATCATTTCTTATTAAAAATTATGAAAAGGTGTACTTAAGGAATATAATATAATTTTTATTGCACTTTATTATTCGGTTTTCATTAAAACAAATTCTTTTCCATTTAAGGCATTTATTTTTCTTGTGCTAGTCATCCAGCTCCCCTCACCTCCACACCCCCCTTCCCTTCCACCATCGTGACCCTCATAGACGTCTGTCTCCTACCACCTCCTTCCACCAAACATACCCAGTCACTCATTCCTCACCCCAAATCTCTCTTCATTTCCCCCTCCGATCCAACTCATACCTAATAATTTTCCCATTTGCTAGTTTGTCAGAGCCAATCAGGCACCTTCACCTACCTCCTCCTTTGCACTCATATACCAGCATATAAAAGACCTCGGGACCCAGCATCCTGCCTGCTGCTGCAGTCTCCGTCACCTGCTCGCCTTAAAGTATGCAGTTTATTTCTCGTTTGGAATTTTCTCACCGTCAAGTAGCAGATGTTTGCGTGCTGTCCTAGTGGGCAGAAAATAATTTCGGCGATCGTCGCGTACGGGAGGCTACGTTCACTTGCGGCCCTAGACACAGATAACGAACTGGCCTTTCTACCGAAAGAGTTCCTGCTGACGTACACACACTACGAGGTTCGGCATGTGTACGAAAGACTTCCAGCCTACCTGTAGCAAGACGAAGACTGCCTACCCTGCAAGGAGTGTAGCAGCAGCCACCACCGGCATCACCTCCTCTATCGACGAAGAGTCCACATAGTGAAAAACAAGAGCTGCTCTGCAGACGAAGCGACCACCGAACTCATACAGCTGATCAATTAATGTCTCCAACCTAGCACCACCTTCACATCAACGAATGGCTTCGAGAACACGAGGGCTCCACGCTGACCACTATCGCCACCTGCAGCAGTAGGTTGACGCACGCCACAGCTACTCCTATCACACCTCCACCACGATCTTCGATGCACGAGGTGATTTACACCAGCTCATTCGAGTCGTGTATGGTGAAGTATTATCCCAACGCCATCCCCGGGTTCCGGCCAGTGGCATCGTCGGCCACGATTCCCACTTGCGAAAATCTGGGAGATACCCGGACAAGGATTGAACCCAGTTCACCTTGGTGGGAGGCGAGCAGTCTAACTGAGCAAGCAACCCCACTCCGAAGGGGAAACGTTTTACATATATTTTTATAACACGCTTAAGCAGCCCGCTCCCTCCCCTTACACCACAGCAATGGAACATAGTTCCATCCTACCTAGGTCCCTCTGTGCTTTTCTCTAAAAACGAAAATCCAACCATTACATCTCATCAAAGTTTCGCTCTCGAACCTTTTCTCCGCGTTCATCACGGTGACATCACATGCTTCATGCACGCCTACAGAAGTTCTTGAAGTCAGTAGGGATTGGAGGGGGGAGGGCAACCCGTCGAGGAAGCCAGGCTAGCCGGCACATGTTCACGTTCAGTATAACTCCAGCTCGCCCGCCGACAGCGGCGACGGTGCGCGAGTGAGTACAACGGGGCACTCACAACCAGGTAAGACTCCTCATCAACGACATCAGCAGGCAATCTACGCAGTTTCTCGTATAACCCGTAACAATAATGGTACGGGTTATTTATGAAAGTTGCTCGTGTAGATGTGATACCGTCACACAGTTCGCATTTCAGTCGTTATGTCTGCACTACTGTGTAAGATCAATAGCTATTTGGATAAAGACTTTTCCTTTAAAAATATAAACAGGCTAGAAAAAATGAATTCACTACGATGGGGGAAGGTTCCATTAAGTATAAATATCGACACTAGTATATTTAACTTTAATTATTCGTTTGCAGGGTAAAAAAGGAAGATGTTGATATTACACATACAACATTTTTTGTGTAAATTTTATGAACGTAAAGCATTGTAATAACCCTACCATTTCTTATGAAGGGGAGGGGGTAAAAAACCGAGCCCCCTTATTAAATACCGCATTACTTTCTATGTCCTGGTTATATTCTTGTGGTTAAGTGCAGTTTTAAAAAATACAGTAATGACTCAGAAATGATGTCTCCATATTTGCTTTATAATAAAGGCTATTTGCAGGTTTAATAGAGCGCTTATGAAATCAATATCTGAGGCAAAAATTTCCTGCTCATAACTGAATACATTCTAACACAAGTATTTACTGTAATATTTGCAGTTAAGTTGGCGGCGAGGTAACAGAAGTACTTACAAGAATTTACACGTTACTATAATTTTAATGTTGAAATTAATTCCACCTGAACTGCCATTTATCTTCTGTTTTATAGGTAAAAATTAGCTTCACAGCAATAGTCATATTTCTAATAAATTCATAATGCCGTTTTTTTTATTTTTATTTCTAATATCTATGACACAATTTTTACCTATTGTAAACGTGGTTGCATGTGACGATACTGAACTGCAAAANATCTTCTGTTTTATAGGTAAAAATTAGCTTCACAGCAATAGTCATATTTCTAATAAATTCATAATGCCGTTTTTTTTTTTTATTTCTAATATCTATGACACAATTTTTACCTATTGTAAACGTGGTTGCATGTGACGATACTGAACTGCAAAACAAAATAATATCTTCGTTATAAATAAAACGATTCTTTTATGTATATCTCTCCACAGTGACTTAATACATTTTATTTTAGTACCTGTTTTGTTGTATTCTGAAGCAATTTCTGGTCCAGAAAATTCCACGTAAATACGGCAATCTGCAAGTATGCCTAGATACATGTTGTTGAAGTCGATTTTTACCTTACCCATGGATTAGTCCGTATGGCATTTGGCTTCTTTTTCTATGAGGCCAGCTTCGGAACGCCATTTTCTTCATTCAAGGAAAGTTTCCCGCTCGTAACTTTTCATATTAAATGATTTCGGTCAAAATCGGCTCAATATATAACTCCTCTCTAATTACCTAGTTTCTTGCCCTATCCATCCACGAACATCCTTTTAGAGCCAGGAATAGATTAATTTTGTCTTGCCTGTAGACTTACTAGTTTTCTTTTGTTTCTTGACACAATTTTCTCTCTTTGTAAAGAAATGCTGACTGCCATTGTCTTGCGTCTCGCTTTATTTCACAGAGTTCTTGTAATGGTGCCACAATTGTGCTGATATATTGAGATATTAATGTGTATCTATCTTGATCGNGTCTCGATTTATTTCACAGAGTTCTTGTAATGGTGCCACAATTGTGCTGATATATTGAGATATTAATGTGTATCTATCTTGATCGTAAGTGAAGTTGCATCCTAAAGAATTATAAATGATAAGTTTGTTTACGAATTTTGTTATTAATCATGGTAGAATGATATAGTATGTTTTAGCACAAGGGGATGGGGGCTCGGAGAATCGGAGTTGTTCATGCTCTGTCATTCCGGTCCCTCAGAGGCCATGTTCAATTCAGGTGATCTTTGGCCTTTGACCCCGGTGATATTTTACCTTGAACCTAAAAACATTTAACCTAAAAAAAACCCCAAAAAAAAATTTAAAAAAACGTATTTAAAAATTATAAAAAAATATTAAAATAAATATTATTAAACATTAATTATTTTTAAAATTTATTTTAATAACTTACATTTTCGGAGGTTCCCCTCGTCACCACCACTCCTCATATATAATAATTTTGTTGTGTGCAGCCATCTAGTTTTTTTCGTTTGTCATTGGTTTATACATTGCTGGAGGATGCCATCTTGGTATTTTCGTTTGTAATTTGTTTATACATTGCAGGAGGACACCATCTTGGATTTCATATGTTTTCATAACCTAGGCGGTGCTAGTGTATTAATTTACCCACCAGGTAGCAGCCATATTTGTTTATGTTTATAAAGTATAGGTTGTGCTGTCGGTGTTCTCCATTTTGGATTATATTTTAAACACATAGGTGGCGTTAATTTCTCGATTATGCTTCTTGCTATCGGCGTGTACAGAATGGTGACATTGACAATTCCTGCAATGTATGTATACTGTCATATTATTATTTTTTCTTAAATGCAAGTAATTTTATTAAAAATAATTGTTACGTAATCGGAGGATTTTTAAAATAAATAAAACGAAACATGTTTTTTTAACACAAAATTTATTGTACACATAATACGATCTACATATTCAGCAAAAAAATAAATAATATTTATTCATCTTCTTCGAACAGAGTTCGAAAACTTCGGGTCGACTCGGATGATTTCGTCTCTACTCGTAGGCACCCGATTCCTGGCCCATGTACGAGGCACACCATTTGCGCAGCAGCTGCACATTTTTCATTGCGCAGGCCCAGTCAGGTTCTGACCTGTCGCAGACATGACGATGCGACTCGCCATACATTTTAAAGAGCTTGCGAAGCGAAGGACATTCATACTCATCCTGCACGTCGATAATCTCCACTTCAAATTTACACAATTCGTTTAGCCAATTTTTCTGCTCAGATCATGCTGCGTAATTCGGGGCCTTCGGGTACTGCATCAGCAAGTCGCTCAGCACATTTCCCATTTAATTGTTTGGAATCTTGCTTTCGTCCCATTGCAGTCAGTGGTAGTACTTACTCAGCCAGGTTTTTGTTTTCTTTATCTTCTCATCAAACACTTTTCAGGGGTGTGGGGGGCGTAAGGCGAGGGTTCGTGTTTTACCATCATCGTCGTAGGTCACTGAAATCTCCTTGAGCACGAAGCCATTTTGGCTCGGGAAACCCTGCAGATTACAGTACATCTTGCAGCTGACGATGCTCGAAGACGACTAAATAGTTATAGTGTGTGAAGAGTTATATATATATATTTTCAGCTGCGCTCATGACAGTATTTTGACGGCCTTATCTCGGCAATTGCACGATACAAGCCGGTCGTGAAGTATCAGGCAGAATGCGTACGTGTTGACGGGAATATTTCCATGCGTCGTGAATGCGATACTGCAGTCGATTACATTGTATGTAATATGCTCGTCCTGTTTATTCACATCGAATACCATGAGCAGAGCCAAACACTTGAAAGTATCAGGGATAATATCGTGGATTAGGTGCTCCCATAATATGCATTTTGGAATTGAGCGTACGTCTGATATGCCAGCAGCAGGTATTGCCCATTTTCAAAGTCTACGTTCATGTCAACATACGGNGGAATTGAGCGTACGTCTGATATGCCAGCAGCAGGTATTGCCCATTTTCAAAGTCTACGTTCATGTCAACATACGGATAGCTTTTGCTATTCAAAAATGTGTTCACATTTTCAATTTGACATGTGTTGAACTGCGAACGACTCACTCTCATANATAGCTTTTGCTATTCAAAAATGTGTTCACATTTTCAATTTGACATGTGTTGAACTGCGAACGACTCACTCTCATATTGTGCTGTCTTCCGGTCTGTGGCCGAACGATGATGTATCTCGGTTTCTCAGGAGAAAAGCTGGACTTCACCATCCAGTTGATGCGCTGGCTTGCGGCTTGCTGGCTTCTAGACAGGCGACCACCTTAAAGGTGCTGACAGCTGGCGTACAAAGAGGCCTTAATGGGAATGCGACTACTTCATTTAATTAAGGGTATCCAATTATTTGAACACGTTACGTTACGTAACGTGTTCAATTGTACAAAATAAAATTGATCAATCTATTGTAAGAAATTTGCCGAATAATATTGTAGAAATAAACATTTATAAAACAAAAATCGTAGTTTAAAATTTGAAATTTCAATTGTTTTACTCCTAGATAGTGATTTTAGNATAAACATTTATAAAACAAAAATCGTAGTTTAAAATTTGAAATTTCAATTGTTTTACTCCTAGATAGTGATTTTAGATAGATTATTGGTTAAATACTACTTAGAAAACACCTTTTAACGGTAAATAATACATTGGTTGAGGGCAGACGATTTCTTTAAGAAGTTTTGCGACCCTATGCCCATGCTAATATTTCCGTAAAATTAAATTTTTCAATATTTTCGAAGATTGTGTCAAATGATACCAAGGAAAAATTGCAAAAACTAACACTTTAAAGAATTTAAATAAATAATTCTTTGATGAAAGTGGATATTTTCTAAACCTGAAATGCTGTCACGGGCGAATTCCAGAAAGTTGTTTCAATAATTTTTTTTTAAAATAGTAGTATTTTTTGCTTTAAGGGAATGCCATAAAAACTTAATTTACATAGCTAGATATATTTTCTTTCATAATTTGTTTACGTTAACCGACTGCACACATTTATTTGGCGGAAGAAGAAGACAAAGTGTTGTAAAAAAAAAAAAGATAACTTATCTGCCAGTTAGCAAAATACGACAAAAAAGTTCTCCACCTAAGCTCCCACCTTCATGGAGCTTTTGTACGCGTTTAAGGCCGAGAAGGACAGGAGCGATAAGGGCGGCACTGCCACGCGCATCAAGTGCATCATCGTCACTAAGCGCAAGGCTCTGAATTAGCGCGGAGTGTTCTCATCGTGCTGCCCATACCCATGGGACTTTCAGCTCTGGTCCTATCAATGCAGGGCCTTTGGGTAGTTTTGTATGTATCTGAAGCGTATACTATGATATACGATACTTTGAAAAAGTCGTTTTCAGCAATTCTGGAGTACTTTCTCTGAAATGGTGTTCTTTATATGCGCGACGTCTTAAAAACACTCAGCAGCTCTCGTCTGAAGTGTGTGTTTTCATAGATCACCACACTGCATGGGGTATTTCAACCCCACTGCAACGCAGTTCAAGCGTCGGGCAGGCGGGAGATGCAATGATGTACGTTTGGCAACGTAGCCGGCTCTGTTCCGAAATCAACGATCTGCTTGTTGAATGATATTTTCTCAGTTATTACAGAGGGTCTCGTGTGACACATTCTGTTATTATTGCAAATTTTCAACGATTAAATAACATTTATTTCTTAAAAAAATTTCTAATAATACTTTTAAATTAAATTAACTTATTTCTATGGATGCAATATTTCAGATGGTACTAGTTAATATTGAGCATCACAGCTAGCAGTACTGACACGCGGCCGATACCGTCACTTTTTAGTTACTTTAAAGCGAGAGTATCACTAGCGATTTATAAAATCTACTCATTAAATGTATTCCAGACACCGTTTATCTGCGGCGGAAATATAACAGAATATGTTCCTTATTTTTGCGCGATTTTAAAACTTTGTTTCTGTGAAACGAGTTCGCTAGAATTAACCTCAACACGGTGGCCATTTTCTTTCCGCTTTCGTTCATAAAGACACCTTGTCGGCCTGTTGTCTTTATATGAATACAATCACGAGACCTTCGTAAGACCATCATGGCGACGTATTGAGTTACATAATATCATTTCGCCTAGTAAAGACAGTTTAGTGGTAAACGTCTTTATACAGGGAGAGTAGAAAGTTAGAGAATAGGGACCCAGACGTCATGCCGTGACGGTGGCCAGTCGGAATCCGCCGGCCCTCGCATCAACGGGCGGCGGGCACGCAACGCCACTGTGTCGCGGAGAGGCGCGGGAGGGCGCAACGTGGTCGGCCCGCTACCCTTGCACGTAGATGTGCGTCACGTATACCTTCAGCTCCGTGCGTGCTCGCGTGGCTACGCGCGTGCCTCGTTCGTAGCCTGCCGGGCGCCCCCGTTGCTCCGGATTTATTTCACTTCAGAGCTCCACGATACTCTTCTTCGTTTTTCCTTGTAACTACAAGGACTCTCGGCTCCTTCCCTCGTAATCGTGCTCTCCAGCGGGAAAATATTCTTCTCAGCTTCCATTTTAACAAAAAAAAAAAAAATGTATATAAATTACTTCGGTATTTCGATACGGTGGTTAATCGCCGGCGTTGTCTACACGCCATTTGGCCTTCTCATCGTGCCAACGTTACCACTAATTGGCAGTTTTACAGCTCTTTTTCGTGTTTTCTTTTGAAATGAAACCTGAAACTTGTAAATAAAACATACCGCTTTGTTTATAACGCTGTAGCGTACATTTCCAAATTAAATCGAGCAGAAGTGTCTTGTTATGTAACATGTGAGTTAGCGCAGGAACAGAAGTTTTTCCACATTCTGTACACAACATAATTGCCACAAAACCTGCTTTATATTTATATAATTTAGCCAATATATTCCATCTAAACGTACGTACACAGCCCTTTAAATAATGAAATAAGTATACCAGATAAACAGGTAATATTTTAACGACCTGTTAATAAAATTAACATTCTAGAGAAAATATATCTACTCTGCTTCAATTTTAAGCCTGTTTAATGCAAGTTACTTTTACTGAAATTTCATAATAAAAACATTTCTTGGAAAATGTTACCAAACATTTTCATAAATGATTTGGTAAACTATTAAAAAAATATTTTACCTGCTTTTTTGTGATAGCAATCATTTTAGTGTCGTGTGGGAGTAAAGGATAATAAGTAAAGTAGTATTTTAATAATCATAAAGGTGGTCAAATGTTTTCTATCCAGGTTACTAAATGAAATAGCTTTATACATTTCCCGCTCCTTCCGATCGCTAGAAACTGCCTGTGTTGGCATTTGCTTTACTCAATGACGCATATCTGAGGACCTGGAAATGTAGCGAATCCATTAGGCAATAGTGCAAAATCCACAGACTTCTCCGCACTCATACGTTTGTCCGTTCACTGGCTATTAACTGCGTGAGAATCTTCGTTTTGCATCTTTCTGAGTTCTGCGTAGTGCGGGCGTTTTATTTCTGATTGGGTTGTTGTTACTTTATAAATAATTATTTACTCTTATTATAGTGTTGCTTTGTGTTGTATCGTGATCTTTTTAGCTTGCTGTTGTNTGTGTTGGCATTTGCTTTACTCAATGACGCATATCTGAGGACCTGGAAATGTAGCGAATCCATTAGGCAATAGTGTAAAATCCACAGACTTCTCCGCACTCATACGTTTGTCCGTTCGCTGGCTATTAACTGCGTGAGAATCTTCGTTTTGCATCTTGCTGAGTTCTGCGTAGTGCGGGCGTTTTATTTCTGATTGCGTTGTTGCTACTTTATAAATAATTATTTACTCTTATTATAGTGTTGCTTTGTGTTGTATCGTGATCTTTTTAGCTTGCTGTTGTTCCCCAAGTATGTTTGCCTCCTACCTTTTATGTGTCTAGCGCCAATAATCTTGGAATTTCATTTTCTGTGTGCGTGTTTTTCTTTAATTTATTTCCTTTTAGTGTTTTTAAATTTTCTAATTTTTCATTCAAATAAATGTTTTGGTTGATTTTCGACGACTATGTTACTCATATTTGTTTCTATAATGCTGGGTGAGCAGTTTTATAAACAAAACAAAACCAGTAAATTGTATAAATTTGAACCAAAATTGCATGAGATATAACAGAGAACTTATATGAAAATGAATTATGAATTAAACAACAATGTTTTGCAGTATCAAAAATTGTTGCGGAATGTTTTAATCAGTAATAACTATGGATTTCATACACATATATGGATACTTTCAACACTACAGAACATGGAATGATGGATTCAAAATCGGAATCGCTGTGTTTTTATTTAGTATTTTTCTGATGACTGGATGTATAGCAAGAGTTTTGGATTACTCAGTATCAGACTCCCTTCAGAAAAGGAACCTTTTGTTTCAAGTTGTCTTCCAAATAGATATCCCCTTTCCCAAACTCAGATTGTTTGTTTACAAACAGCTAACGAAGACAGTACGAGCATCATGCGCTGAAAACGTAATTGAAGACTGTATCAGGTGGGCAGGTACGGGAAAGTCAGTGGGAAAACAAACCCGAACACCGAGTTTTAACTGCTGCCTGGCGGGAATCAAATACATTTATGATAGTGGGTGGAAATTAAAAATTTTAATTTCCTTCTGAGATTGCTCTCTATAATTTATTTTTATACTGGTGTTAAAATAATAACACTTACATTATAAAACGAGGTAACGTTTAAGAAACGAAACGGAGTACTTTGGAAGAAAAAGCAATTGTACCAAAATAAGCATTTCAAAAAATGCAAACAGAACATAAACGTGAGATTATTTAAATTAGGAAGGAAAAGATATTAAGCACCTTGTTACAACCCGACACATGAATGCAAATAAAAATAAATGATAAACTTTCCTGTTAAAAACAGGACATCTTGTCGCCTTACTTTAGTGTTTGTAAATAGAAAATAATTTTTTCATAGTTTTTTTATATTGCATGGTTGTTATTATGATTGGTAATATTTTTTTTCCCTCGTGTGTATAGTTTTTATCCTCTCATTCCTATAAGATACTATACAAGCAACTACCTGCTCTTGCCCGGGTATAAGAGAAAATGACAGATACGCCATTCCGTTTTAGGGGGTTTTGGGCCAAATGGGATGCAGTTAATTTTAGCCTACACAGTGAGTACTGAAGGTCATTCCTGCCACATTTGGTCCAGATACTCTGAACGGCGTAGAACTGATATACAGAACCCTGTTGGGTTTTGGGGTTTTTGAGTCTAGTAAGGGGCCAGAGCAAATTTTAGCATACGCATATTTTAAATTGGATACTGAAAGGTATCCCTTCCAAATTTGGTCTTAATTATTCAAAGGGTGTAGAAATATATAGAGAACAAACATTCATACATAGAATACATACATAGTCCACATACAAACTTAAACTTTTATATATTTAGATAGACAATCGACTAAATTCAGTTCAATTCCAAAACTTCTATCTCAAGAAATTTATTTCTGGCCCAGAATTCTCCAGAGGTTATCAAATAACCTCCTATCAATTTACAAAAACACTAATGAAGTCTATCATGGCACCAAATTAATTCGCAAAATTTCCCGGTTCCTCCGCAAACGTCTTAGCAAATCTCCAATCAAAGAGCTTTCCTAGCTAGTAAGCTGCTACCGTAGTGTATATATGTCTTCGCCTGTGCTGCGTTCAACGTTTGATGAACATCTAATCATTTCTCAAGCATATGTTCTAAACCAACCTACACCTTAGATGACCTTTAACTTAGGGGACATCAAGATGTGTTTGAAGTTATACGCCTAAATCTGCTTTTCTTAAAATCTAGCAATATATTTCAAAATGGTAGTTATTCAATTTTGAGTTAGCATTTGGTTAATTCAAAGTGATAAGTGTATTTGAAAACGTGGTAACCAGAGACTGGCAATAAGTAGGCGCTGTAACACATTCATAACTAAGCAAATGAGGTTTTGTTCGTAAAATAATTGCTTTGCTCACACGAGAGATTCTTACCCAAAAACATTTTCGTGATCAGCGCCGCTGTGTNTTGTTCGTAAAATAATTGCTTTGCTCACACGAGAGATTCTTACCCAAAAACATTTTCGTGATCAGCGCCGCTGTGTTGTATTGGGCAGACAAACTGGGTTCGACTCCCAACGTGGCAAACCAGGTCCGACTCTGAGCAGGACCAACCCCGGATTCTATTATATAGAAAGTGTGGCGGGCATTGCCAATGGCAATAAACACGGACGCGCATTCAAGCTTCGGAGCATACGCTGAGAGGTTAAAAATAAAACGTTGTAAGCCAGTAAAATTGAATTACTGAGTTACACTGTGGGCCGTGCACAGCATAAAAATTGTAGACTGTTAAAACATAAAATTTAGCCCCCCAACGTTATTTATATTTACAAGAATGGTAACTAGTTGCGATGACCTCTTCTCTGATATTTTGTTTTCCTTGCTTTCTCCCTGAAATTTTACGCCTCTTGTACATGATTTCGCCAGCTTTTCAACGATTCGTTTGGGGCGAGGCCTCCCTCCACCACGCTAAGCACGACACTGGTTACGCTAGGATTTAGAATCGCAGGATCGCCTTTACGATGCGTTTGAAATCGAAAAATTATGACGTGACAATTCTGCAGTAACTGCCGACCCCGCACGCGGAATAAAGTCTCCTGTATTAACGATTCAAGATTAACGTGGTGGTTTTTAATGCCTGTTCACGGTAAAGTAAGCACTTTTTAAATCTCAGCGTGTAATTAAAATGCAAACATTTGTGAATACCAAAACGATTTCTTTAATTTTTTTTTATTACATATAAGTGTAAGCATGAGCAAATTTGTAAAACATTCACTTCGCTTAGAATTCCAGTTTCGCTTGACCGACACATGAATAAAGTAAACAGACCCGTGGTGATGTTAATTATACATATTATGGAAGAATAAGCAATGTGCACACAAGTTCATCTCAAGCAGGGCGCACTTTACCGTGAACGGCTTTAAACTCCAGAGAATGGACATTCGAGAAGTGAGTGTTCTCTACAGAGATGGTTCAAGGGTCGGCCGACCCAGCGGCTTCCCGGAGCACGACCCAGTGGCCCGGATAGTCATAATAATAAAAAAATAAAAAATAAAAAATAAAAAAAAACTTGAAACTCAACTTTCTAAATTTTGAGTTCAAATTTATTAATTATTGTTTTACAGGATGTGTTTCACACGCTTACGAAATAATTTTAATAATGTAGTTGTATAAGGGTAGGAAGTATGTTAGAACTCAAGNGGATGTGTTTCACACGCTTACGAAATAATTTTAATAATGTAGTTGTATAAGGGTAGGAAGTATGTTAGAACTCAAGCATTTTCAGGAAGCCCCTCGATTTCTGCTCAACATCCTACGCTTGGCTGAAGTATATCACGGTGGTGTTTTATCTAAAATAAAGTCTAGTAGTATTCTCTTTAAAATCCATGAACATATATAGCCTACTGAAAGCTGGACGGATTTAAGTTTTATCTGCATTCGATNAGTATTCTCTTTAAAATCCATGAACATATATAGCCTACTGAAAGCTGGACGGATTTAAGTTTTATCTGCATTCGATCTATCGTTCATTTTAAACCAGTTTTTTTTTTGTGTTAATAAAAGCGTGATTTGAAAATCATTGCCACGGTTTGTCACGAAGTTCTTTGGTATCCATTCCCACAGGGTTTAGCTGCCCCAACCTACCCCTTAAGGAGGTAGAGATTTTTAAATATTGGAAATCCATGCAATTCGCGGCTTAGTTGTGAGCACGGGTCGGGTACCAGATTCCCTCTTGGGAAACGCCCCTGATTAATTCTGGACATGCAAATAAATTATTATTATTATGCAATAGAAGACGTTACTAATTTTTCTTTTGAGACCCTCAGAAATACCCGATTGGAACGTTTCAAGTAGCAACTATGCTAACGAAGAGAATTAGCGGAGTGGATTTTCTGACGGAAATATCTGAGAACTTCTTCTCATGAGTAACAGAGGAGTATAATTGAACTGAATTAAGATATTTGAGCAATGTTGGAAATTTTTATTTTGTGTTTTTGAGTTGGTGGAAGAAACCCAATCAAACAACTCACATTCAAAAATAATATTTTCTTCGTCGCTGGACACTGATAATGTTTTAGAAAATAGAATAACTCACGTGCAAGCACCGTGGATATCACTTATCCCTGTATTGCAAGAAGGGGTGGCCTAAAGAAAACAGATAATGAGGAAGGGGTGAAAGAACGAAGAAAACAATGCTCACCAGTCATTGTATCTACTCCAGAAGTGGCAAAAATTTAGTCAAGTTGTTTCAGAAGAAAATAAATATGAGCAATAACAACTGTGTTGCTTTTTAGAAGCAGCAGCGCAGAATCTTCAAAGAGTTTGCCAAAATAAAATTTGCCAGAAAATAAGTTTATTTCACACACCCCATAAGAACACTTGTCATTACTACAGTAATGGAAACCAAATCATTACTGATAGGCAAGTGAAGATTTGATAGGTTACCTGGTCATTCCGAATATAAACGAAAATAGGACGAAAATTACAGAAAAGTAATTAAAATGTTTGCATTACACCTTTGTATTCTCAGCATTAAAAGTAGAAAATGGATAAGAGTTTAAAGTATCTGTGTCCTAGTTCAACAAGTTGCTGTATACCTATAGGATTAGGTTTTTGAAAGGAAAAAAGAATGGCAGTAAAAATAGAGAATATATCCAAATCCAAATTTCCAATATTCAACCTTTAAAGACAACAAAAATAAAGTTTTAAGTTCCCCGTATGTAAGAAGACAGTCAAAGGTAATTCATATTTGGCAACACAAATTCCAACTGATCCTACTTGTTTGAAGTTCATTCTTTCTGTTCTNCCGTATGTAAGAAGACAGTCAAAGGTAATTCATATTTGGCAACACAAATTCCAACTGATCCTACTTGTTTGAAGTTCATTCTTTCTGTTCTGCATGCATATATTAGATTTGTGTAATTGGTGCTGGCATTTCTCTATAGATATACCTGAGGTATATGTTAAACTTTACTTCGCGTTGAGTAATATTTAGAACATAATTTTCACTGCTGACCTTGCGGTAGTGCAGGGGTTGGTATGACTGCACATCAACCCGATGATCATGGGCCTGTGGTCACGAGAACCTGTCTTAGATTTCATTTAGGTTAAGGCAGTTTGTAATCCACCAACATAAGCCTTCTGACTTAAAGGTGAGGATGCATATAAAAGCCCTAAATTTATTTACTGTCATTTTTAAATTTTTTGTAGCTGGAAAGGAAACAGTAACGAGAGGATAAAAAATATCGCTTGGCAAAGGATAATAATGTTAATAAGCGTAAACCCTGATCGCGCATAAAAGGCTTCGGCTCAACAACAGATGGGTAACACAGTAACTTGAGGCGGTTATCTTCTGACTCGAATACAGAAACTGTCGATGTTGACAGATTTAATTCACACTGCAAAAACACTTTGGCGTATTATAATAAATTGTATGGATAATACGAGATAACACCCATTGTTTATAAAATTTTGCAGCATTGCGGATAAATATCATCGGAAACGCATCGTACTCAAGGGGCAATTATCAGGGGAGCAACAGGAGGCTAGGAGCGAGGATATTAGAATCATTGTAATTATTTTATCAAAAGAAATAGCATAATGTTAAATGTACAAGATTTGTTTCATCGCCTTCTATTGCCATCGGAACCTCTAACTCCTTCAGTTATAAGTTGACCCAACAAGTCAGTACTTAAGCTAGCCGAACAATTACTAATACGACATTAAAAATTTAATAGCAGGCTTTGAAAGTATCGAGGTAGAAAATAATGACGAAGGATGTAATACTCAGAAAACTCAGATTTTTATACTACTAAGTACGAAAAAGTACAAATTTTAAGTATTAAAAATTTATTTTTTTCGTCTTATTTTTTACTGTATATAATATTTAGATATGTTTTATAAACATTAAATATAATTCACAAATTTTTATATGTATACACCTATTTGTTTTATGAAAGTTTATAAAATGTATATGTTACTTAAGCCGCCAGGGTAACTGAAGCCATTTTGTTAGGGAAATTTCGAATGCTGATATTGGCAACACTGTTTTGCGATTGTTTGTTTGTGTTCGTGCAACATGGTTGATATTTTTATGAAGTTTTTCACTGTATATTTTAATAGTTTGTATGTTCCTTTGCTTGCCACGAAACAACATTCATTAAAACCATTGGTCGCACAAGAGAGCCGTCACTGCTACACAATGATGCAAACCGATATAAAAATAAAATGTACAGAAAAAAGCACTTACCAACCAGCGCAGTCGCATATTACACAAGCGTCGGGCGCTGCACGCTGCCTTAGACGAGGCTAGACTATATCAGGCCGTCCTGTTGTGGCGCCCTCTGGCGGATACTGCAGACTACGTTATCATCAGCAGCATTCCCAAAAGGCCACGACATCACTACCTTCTTCAACAGTTACAGTTGGACTTCAATTTAACATAAATAGATATAATCATTAAAAATGCGCAGTAAGAAAGAAAATACTGATACGTGTAGAGATATGCCAATATCTAAGGATGAAAAAAACATTTAAATATACCTTAGTTTGTAGAAAAAATACATATAGTAATATATTTTTAACCTTTTCGTACAAGAATTGCAATGACCATAGAATATTAATATTTAGTATCAGAAATATTGTCTGAACATTTAACATTTACAAACACGTTTTGCACTAAGTCTACGTACTGATTTCCGAGACTCAATTTAAAATGCAACTAATATTAAGCATATCTCTCTTTAAAAGAACTTTATCAAAATCTGTACAACTGAGTTCTAAAACCTCATGCATCGTTGCATTTAAGGGTCCTACGTTTCAACTATCAAATGGCTGAAGGCCATTACTTTAACATCACATCTTAAGTTTTACTTATATTTGGCAAACACCATTGGAGCTGACGATCCTGGGAGAGGCAGTCACCGTTCTCTCTATCGCAGGCAGTTTCAGCTTTATCTACTATATAAAAATAAGTCGGGTTTTCCTTCCTGACGCTATAACTCCAGAACGCACGAACCGATTTCCACGGTTTTGCATTCGTTGGAAAGGTCTCGGGCTCCGTGAGGTTTATAGCAAAGAAAATTCAGGAAAAATTTTAACAGAAAAGCGGGAAAATCTTTTTTTACATACAGCGCCATCTCTGATACATAGCATGTACTACAAATCAAGTAGATGGCGCCGGTGAGTGATACATTGTTTGACAGCTACTCATTGTTCTCTGCTCAGTGATGTGACAAACTTTCATGTGACAAACAATTGTGAAAAAAAAGTAAAAAAAATAAGTTATTCGTTTCCTAACATTTCAATTGGAAACCATCAAATCAATCACGTGTATTGTGCAAATTTTTATTCAATTTCAACAGCAGGCATTTGTCTTTAAGGTGGTAAGTTGAACTGTGTAAATTATGTGGATCGTGCATTTGAGGTTAAATTCACCACTCTGTCCATAGTCCAAAATGCCTAGAGGACGACGTGCGAACATCGGCCGCCGCACGAGACATGCAAGCCAGCAACAAGTGTATTCACAGAACTTAAGCGAAGAAAGACAAAATATAATAAGAGAAAATGCCCGATTGAGACAACGCGTGAGCACACGAAGATCATTGGCATCATACAATCGCTTGGCATTCCAATATGATCCCACTGCGAACTACAGTGATGATGAAAATTTAGATATTGGACCAATGACGACTATATGCCGATATTGCAATGCGTTAAAGTTCAAAAGAGAAACGGCTGGATTGTGCTGCGCAAGTGGAAAAGTCAAACTGGATCCATTACTTACACCACCACAGCCACTGAAACCATTGTTCGATGGAAGTGATCCCGATTCCAGCCATTTTCTTCAACACATCCTTGAATACAATAACTGCTTTCGCATGACTTCCTTTGGAGCTAATATCATTCGAGAAGGCGGCTTCATGCCGACTTGCAAGGTAAAAGATACAACACACATAACCAATCACTCCTATGTTACACCTATGTTACAACTTACAACTTACTATGTTTGTTTGCAATTACAGATACAAGGACAAATATATCATTTGCATGGTTCAATGGTGCCAACACCAGATGAACCGCATCAATTTCTGCAAATATATTTCATTTCGTCGATGGTGGATCAGCTGAATGTGCGGTGCAATATACAGGGAACACAACAGTTAAAGAGACGAATTATTGAACAGTTGCAAGCATTTTTTCACGCTAATAATGCTGTGGTTAATATGTTCAAAACAGCATTGGAACGAATGCCATCGGATACGCACAAATTTGTCATAAGAGCGGATTGTACCCCAACAGGTGAACATGTGCGAAGATTCAATGCACCCACCGTTAATGATGTTGCTGCAATTATTGTTGGCGATCCAACTAAATCGCGAGACATTGTCGTTCAGCGAAGAAGCAATATCATGCATCGTGTAAACGAGACACATCGTTTGTACGATGCGTTACAATATCCAATCATTTATTGGCAAGGGCAAGACGGATACGACATCACGTCGAAGATGGTCGATCCAATTACAGGTACAATATTCACACACTAATTATTGCTATTATTATTGCTATTATTGCTATTATTGGTTTCCATTAACAATTCATTTAATTTTGCATTTTCAGGCGTATCAACGAATAAAAATCTAAGCGCAATGAATTACTATGCGTATCGTATGATGATTCGTACACATGAGGAGAATGTCATTCTGAAGTGCCGTCGGCTATTCCAGCAATTCGCTGTCGACATGTATGTCAAAGTCGAGACCGAACGTTTAGCGTTCATCCGATTCAATCAGGCAAAGCTACGATCTGAGGACTATATACACTTGCGTGATGCTATTCATTCAGATGGTGATGTTCAGAATATTGGACGTCTGACGATTCTCCCATCATCTTATATCGGAAGCCCACGCCACATGCACGAATACGCTCAAGACGCTATGACGTACGTGCGAAATTATGGAACTCCGGATTTATTTATTACGTTCACATGCAATCCGAAGTGGACGGAAATTGAACGTGAGTTGGAACCGGGCCAAAAACCGCAAGATCGCCATGACATAATCGCCAGAGTATTTCAGCAAAAACTCAAGGTTATGATGGATGTGCTTACTAAGTATCGAGTTTTTGGTGACACACGTTGTTATATGTACTCGGTGGAATGGCAGAAGCGTGGACTACCGCATGCTCATATCCTAATTTGGTTGCTGAACAAATTACATTCAAATGAAGTGGATGACATCATATCAGCTGAAATTCCTGATCCAGTCACTGATCCCCATCTACACGACATTGTGACGACACAGATGGTCCATGGACCGTGCGGTGCATTAAATCCATTATCGCCTTGCATGGCTGATGGAAAGTGCACAAAACGATATCCGCGACCGTTAGTTGCTGAAACAGTCACAGGGAACGATGGATATCCAGTTTATCGTCGGCGTTCAAAAGAAGATAATGGTCGAACTATCAAAGTTAAAGTTCAAAATCAAGAGATTGAGATCGGAAATGAATTCATTGTACCATATTGCCCGCTGCTATCACGAATTTTCGAAACACATGCAAACGTTGAGAGTTGTCATTCGGCCAAATCAATCAAATATTTGTGCAAGTACGTCACAAAAGGCAGCGACATGGCTGTGTTTGGTATTGCGTCGGAAAATGCGAATGACGAAATCAGCAACTTCCAAATGGGCAGATACGTCAGTACTAATGAAGCACTGTGGCGATTATTGTCATTTCAAATTCATGAAAGATATCCCACAGTTGTACATTTAGCAGTGCATTTGGAAAATGGCCAAAGAGTTTACTTCACTGAGGCTAATGCGGCACAACGAGCTGAGAGACCACCATCGACAACATTGACTAGCTTCTTTGCAATATGTGAAGCAGATCCATTCGCAGCGACGCTGATGTACGTTGAAATGCCCAAGTATTACACTTGGAATCAATCAACAAAGAAATTCCAACGTCGCAAACAAGGAACCCCAGTTCCAGATTGGCCACAGGTGTTTTCCACTGATGCACTAGGTCGCATGTATACTGTTCATCCTAGAAATGATGAATGTTTTTATTTGCGACTGCTGTTGGTACATGTACGTGGACCAAAATCATTCGCGCATTTGAAAACTGTGAATGGCCACCAATGCCAAACATATCGAGAAGCATGTCAACTATTGGGTTTGCTGGAGAACGATTCTCATTGGGATTTAACACTTGCGGATTCAGTTGTTTCATCAAATGCGTACCAAATACGAACGCTGTTCGCAATTATCATCACCACATGTTTTCCTTCACAACCAATTCAGTTATGGAACAAATACAAAGACGACATATGTGAAGATATCTTGCATCGCTTGCGCATTCAAACGAATAATCCTGACATCCAAATAACCGATGAAATCTACAATGAAGGATTGATTCTGATTGAGGATCAATGCTTGACTATTGCAAACAAGCTACTGATTGAAGTAGGAATGATTGCGCCAAATCGATCGATGCACGATGCATTCAACCAAGAATTAAATCGAGAGCTGCAATACAATGTTGATTCATTGCAGGAATTCGTTCGAAATAATGAGCCGTTGCTGAATGAACAGCAAAAACAAGTATACGAAACATTAATGCAAGCGGTGGACAATAATACTGGTGGTCTATTCTTCCTGGACGCACCTGGAGGAACAGGGAAAACATTTGTCATTTCATTTATTTTGGCCACTATTCGATCAAGATGTGACATAGCTTTGGCGTTAGCATCATCTGGAATTGCGGCGACTCTTCTAGATGGCGGTCGTACTGCACATTCTGCGCTTAAGTTGCCACTCAATTTAAACACAATTGATATTCCAACATGCAATATTTCCCGATCCAGTGCAATGGGAAAATTGTTGATGCAATGCAAGCTCATTGTTTGGGATGAGTGCACAATGGCACATAAGAAATCACTTGAAGCACTTAACTTCACACTGAAGGATCTTCGGCGAAATAACAACATCTTTGGCGGCTTGATGATATTGTTGGCAGGCGATTTCAGGCAGACGTTGCCAGTAATTCCCCGTGGAACGCCTGCAGATGAATTGAATGCTTGCCTGAAGGCATCACCTTTATGGAATAACGTAAAAACATTATCGCTAACCACTAATATGAGAGTTCAACTTCAAAATGATCAAAGTGCTGCACAATTTTCCAAACAATTGTTAGCTGTTGGAAATGGAAAAGTCCCAGTTGATGCGACATCTGGATTAATTACTCTTACCAACGAATTTTGCCGATTTGTAGACTCTCAATTAGCTCTTATTGAAAATGTTTTCCCAAACATTAGTGAGAATTATCAGAATTATGCTTGGTTAAGTCAACGAGCAATTCTTGCCGCAAAGAATAATGATGTACACGCACTGAATTTCACCATTCAATCAAAAATTGCTGGCGATTTGGTGACATACAAATCCGTTGATTCCATAAGAGATCCCGATGATGTAGTAAATTATCCAACGGAGTTTTTGAACTCTCTGGAGTTACCAGGATTTCCACCACATAACTTGCAACTCAAAGTTGGTACAGTTATTATGATATTGCGTAATTTGAATCCACCGCGACTTTGCAACGGTACTCGACTTTCGGTAAAAAGACTTATGCCGAATTTGATTGAGGCAACCATTATTAACGGAAAGTACGCAGGTGAAAATGTATGTATTCCTCGAATACCAATGATTCCGACTGATCTTCCGTTTGACTTCAAACGATTGCAATTTCCAGTTCGCCTTGCGTTCGCAATGACAATTAACAAGTCGCAAGGCCAATCGCTTAGTGTTTGCGGGATAAATTTAGAAAATCATTGTTTTTCACATGGGCAGTTATACGTTGCGTGTTCACGAGTTGGGAAACCATCCGCTTTGTTTGTGTTAACGTCAGACCAAAAAACAAAAAATGTGGTTTACCAAAGAGCACTTCAATGAAACGTATTTACTTTGGATTCACTTT
Source organism: Clitarchus hookeri (assembly GCA_002778355.1). Lineage (NCBI taxonomy): Eukaryota > Metazoa > Arthropoda > Insecta > Phasmatodea > Phasmatidae > Clitarchus > Clitarchus hookeri. The sequence goes on from NQII01004437.1 coordinate 49,424, forward strand.
CATTTACTTAGAGAAGTTCAATTCATTACTGTTGTGAAATGAAATAAAATTTTTCCTTTTCAAATATAAAAAAAATGTTTCTTCATGTTTTAATCACCAAACAAAATGTTGCATAAAACGAAGCCATCTGGTGGCGAAACGGAGTTCGCCGGGTTTGCTAGTTTATACTAAAAAAATCTGCATGAACGAAACCTAGTGATACAAGGAAAGAACTAACCATTTTAATTTATTTTACATTTCCGGTCGTAATAGCCAATGAGAATAATTAGATAATTAATATAAAGCGCGCCTGTGTGATTAAATTCATAAAACAGGAAAATTAGCAGCGCTGCGCCTCTATATCGGCGATTGCATTGAGGAAGAAACCGACTGCAATGAATTAGCGTGCTCTCTCGGGGCATCCCTCCATAGGACCGCTGCACTATCTCCTACCACAACTCCTGCAGTGGTTCCCCTGATCGGCGGGTGCGGCTTCACAGTTGCGCATGGTGGGCGTGTCGCAAGTATCGGTCACCGAAACGCAGCTTCAAGGCAAACACCAGTGTCGTGTATTCCAGTCGATGCCGTTCTGGCGGGGATTGCAGTATGCTCAGTGCAGGGCCCCTCAGTACAGCCGCGAGGTGGTAAGCCTGCTGCTCGTGGGTCCAACCATTCTGAGCGGCGATGATCTCGGACTGGTGCCGGTATTCGCATCAAGGTGTCTGTCTGTCGTAGGGAGTGGGCTTAATTGTGGTGGTTTTAACCACCCTTGATGGGGGCGTTTCCACGCTGGAAAATTCTGGGTCTCTTCTGCAGCGGCCGTATAGGCGGCTTCCTTCTATTCTTCTAGCTGTCAACATTCGTCTGTTCGGTGGTGGTCAATCTCGTCTACTCGTTAGCCGCTGGCGCAAAGTATCTTCTCCCCTGTTGCTCTAGGAAATCTTGTCATTTTTTCTGGAGGGCAGTTACCTCCTGTTCCACCTTGCACTCGACACAATCAACCATTTCGTTCACATAGTTTATTTTATTATTCACTAATTCGCTAATGCCGTTTATCGTTCTGTCTACATTTTCATTCTGTTTATTTTGTTGTCTACATTTTCGTTTACACTGTCTATTGTCTTATCTAAATTCTCATTCACACTGTCGGTTTTCTTGTCCAGTTTGTGTACTACTTCTCTAACACTTTTTTTTCCTGTCCACTACTCCATTAAATACTTTTATCTTGTCTACAAGTTCACTGTCACTACTAATTTCACCGTTTACGTGATCATTAACAATATGTACATATTCCCTAACACTAATTAATTTATCATATTCTATTTATTTGAGTATTTACAGTTGCTCTAACATAGCTTATTTGACTACTTGTCCTTCAATTAAACAACGTAGTGCTTCCACATCTGCTGACATTCTACTAGTTATCATTCACTGCTCAATTCTGTAAACGTTCACTTACTCTTAACCATCACGCAAACTATTATATTGCCTGGTACAAAAAAAAATTCCGTTGTATGAATGCTTTCATTCCACTTCTGACACCAAAGCCTCTGGGTGTAGCTAGGTTCTTTGAGAGGAATGATGCACGAAAGCTGTATATTAACACAATTGTTGTCACGAATTGTTCTGCAGGGGATTTTCCAAAAATTTTCGCTCGAAAAGGTATAAATAATATTTCAAAATACTTTCTTACCCTGCCTACTGTCATGATTATTCTCGGAGTCCTGATGGAAGACAATAAAGAATATCTTATTTATTGTTTTCTATTAGTGCTCTGAGAATAACAAAGGAAGTGAATATCTAACAAAATAAGAAGTGTTCAAAATTATAATTTGTCTTGTCGTGCCAAAAATTTAGATTAACCCTCTCTAAGCAACTTACGACGGAAATCGGGTGAACCTACTCATTTCTTGCAACATTCTGCTTAAAGGATAGTGGTCTTAAGTGAAAGAGGTAACAATTATTTCCTTATTCATTTATAACAACCCACAAATGAAATATTTAAAACTTAACGTCTTGACATAAATGGCCATTTCTTGCTATTTACAGCTAATATTTGCATAATGTTACATCACATAACTAAAGTTATTACTATCATAAGGTTAAAATATGTTTCTAAAAACGATTGGCTATCACACATTGAATATCTACTACAAATTTTATATCTGATATCTGACTGTTCCATCATTTAAATTGAAATCTGTATCACTTATATTCTGTTACACTTTGTTCCAATCCTGATATCACTGGTATTTTCTGCTTGGAATGTTCTGGAGCACCCCGAGCTCTCCCATAAACCGTTTCCTTCATCCTTTAGGATACCTCGCTCTCCGTAGAAATCGCGCACTCTCTTCTTCGTAGCCGCCGTACACATAGTTGTTCGCCACAGTCTCTCATATGCTCGTTCACCGCTAGACCTTTTTTTTTCGAAGTCCTCGTCATCGATGCCTCGATCTTCGCTTGACACTTGCCGCACAGCCAGATGGATAACACAAACTGGTGACCCTCCGGATGCTGCGGTATTTATAGGACAGGTGTCCTGACCCAGAACCTTCTTCACAAGTAGAGTTGCACTGAAAGAAGTGATGAACAGAAAGTTCTTGCGCATACTCTCAAGTCATCGAGTCTTCTGGCAACGGTGAAGGGGGTGACGACGCCAGACTATGTCAGCTGTCAACCATCCCCGACCCCCGCCAGCCTGGCGATGCAGCGGCGGTTGGGTGCACCTGAGAGAGAGAGAGTGTCGTGGAGAGTCACACCACGACCGCACCGAGACTGGCCTCGCGTTACGTTGTGACCGGCGTGGGAGTCCTTTCGTGACAATATGCTCACAAATGTGTTGCTTGAATATTTTTAATGCTTGCATGTTATTGTAAATACCAGTTTCCTACCAATAATACTTACTTTCTATCTCTGATTTTTCACTGCCTTTTGCTTAAAACTTTTGCTTTTGATAAGATTAACTTTTGCTTAAGATATGAAATACAGTTTATATATTTCATTAATGCTTATGGAGAACCCACCAACGCCCACTACCCGGCAAGTCCTGTTGTGCACCAACCCATTAACAATATACTATCGGTTCTTTGGTACTCTCCTCATTTCTTAAATCGACGTATAATTTTTCAATTCAGCAAGCGTTTTATCGTTTTATTTGCTGCTCACTTTCTTCTCATAAAAAAAGTAATTTTAATTTGCGATTTCAGCCATTATTTTGAAATGATACACAACCAACCGAGTATTTTTGTTTCCGCTGCAAAATAGACCACCAATTTTCTGGAACATAATATTCCGGAAATTTCCTTACTAGCCTAAAAACAAGCAACAACAAATAAACACAGCCAAATAACACTCACGATAAATGTACTCCCTTTAGATTTGTTTATAAATTACCACTTAACTTCAAAACATAATCGGCATCTAATCACATCGTTCTTCAAAGCTAAACTTGTCTGACTATTCTTATTGTAAATAAATTTCTCAAATAAAGTCATCAACATGCTCGTTAATTTGCCCAACAATGCACATGACCTGTTAAGTTACGTTGTGAACCAGCGCAGTGAAAAACAGCGTTTCGGTTATTCTGCACACGTCATGATTCTTAAGGTAAAGCACAATTTTTAAATTGTAAATTAACCCAAAAGAAAGTTCCCACCCTTCGCTGTCATTTTATTGACCCGGGCACATCTCGGGACGTGGCCCCAGTGCGCCGACATTGCGGAACTTACGGCTGCGAGACTGCATTGGCACGGAGAACTGTAGCCGACATAACCTACTTCCGCTCTTCACCTGCAACTTGTGTGACACTTAAGCGATAAGGGTGATAGTAAGTTCATCAAAGTCACTTTCGCCTCTACGCGGAGGGCACTAACTCGGGCTTTCAGCGGACATCTACAATTTTATTGGTGGTAAGTTTACAAAGCTCGTTGCAGGGTCCTATAAAGTTTTTCCTGGATATTCACGGGGCTGCGGTGGTGTAGTAGTCAGACAACTCGCCTCCCACATAGGCGAACCGGATTCGATTCCCGGTGGGTTCGGTCCCGGATTTTCTCAAGTGGGAATCGTGCCAGACGATGCTGCTGGTCGGCGGGTTATCTCGGGGATCACCGTTTTCTCCTCACCCTTGCATTCCGGTGCTGCTCCATACTCACCTAAAGTTACCCTCATCGGCTCTCAAGACCTCGATGTGAAGAGTCGCCCAAATCTCTCAACTCCACAGGATATTCGTGTAGGATATTTTAAGACATTGCATCCTGAAAGTACCGTTTTAGTAACGCTGAAAGGCTTCAAAATAATGTTGGCAATGTGCCATATGCGCAGAAATGTGTATACCGGACTAGTCTGAAGCGTGATTCTTTTGGCACGAATACAGGTTTGAACACGTCCAGTCGTTTCTGTTTAAATCCCGTATTTTTAACACTCCGCAAGTAGATGGGGGGGNCATTTGCATCCGCTAAAATCTAGTCAAGAATTTGGCAAAACAATCTTCACGATTTAATATATTTTTATTAGGATTACGCGGCATGTATATGCAGTTTACTTTTAACGGGAGAATAATTAAAAAATTGTGGAGGCTCAGGATTTGAGTCCCGATAAGGCAAAAATCTCAATTTAATTTAAACTGTTTGTCCCTCGCCCCACTCATATTTTTCTCCCCACCGTCGTACGTTTAGTAGCAGTGTACGGGGAAAGTCAGAAGACAACGGCGAATAAAAGAGCACCAAAAGTGAATAAGGCACAAGAGTTAACACCTCAGAAGAGTGCGCTTCTGGCAAGTCATTCCCGTACATGTTTGGACAGAATCTTTCGTTCCTGCCGGTCATTGTTTTCATTGGAACTATTCGTCATCGCCAATCATCGACTGTTTGTTAACGTTGGGTTTGATTCCCAGCCATTGGTGGAAACCATCTTCTTTTCATTCGTGGATGCTTTGGTTCATCGTCCTCACGTAACATATAAACTAATTTGTGCACTTCTGATGTCACGTTTCGGCCAATCATTGATATAATAATCATATTTCCATATCTTCGCCAAATTATATTAAATACTATAAATGCCATAGATTACCTAAGTTTCAGTGTTTTTCTGCCAAATAATTTATCCCAGTAAAGTCACAAGAATCACCAGGGAGTAATAAGTGAGAAGAAAACTTCCTTCTAAATGGAAGCACAGACATCCCCTCAGTACTTTTATTAAAATTGTTTTACATGTAGATCCATTACTTACTTCCCTGTTCGAAAATCTTTTCACACTTCAAAGTAATATCGAAGAGTCTGTTCTGCTCGTTTGAGAGGGAATACGTTATGGAATCTTTATGGAGTCTTCTGATATGATGTCTGAGTCCTGTCAGTAGACAACGGCCCAACAGTTCATTTCTGAGTTAAAAATTATTTTCAAAAATATTTAGTATTAGTTTTATTGGGCTTTCCAAGCCCTTGCTTCAGTGCTGAAAAGCTATCCGCGGGTAAGTAATCAGATTTAACTAGCATTACGTACATTCAAAACGACACACGCACATCATAACTTACTCGGAATTTAAATCAGGAACTTTGTAATTCAAAGGCACCTCCTCCTCAAAATTTAATAATCATTGACTTCCTTGATATCTCAAAGAACTGTTCGTTTTATAATATGCTCTTATTGTACTATGATATTGTTAAGCGCGCGGCTCTTTAAATATTTATGGCCGTAATCATTTCTATCTTCTGATTAAAGAGGACCTGGTTATTTGTTTTGAAATCTTGAGCCAACGAGAGACAGCAGATTTGCATTTTTGATTCCCGTCAGCGCCGCTGTTCAATCCTGGTATCTAACCGCTCGATCAATGTCGTAATGCTTGGCATGTTTACTTACGCTGTTTTGCGTCTTGACACACAGTGTCAATCGTACCTATCACTGGTCTCAGCTGCCCTTACAGGAGGAACACGAAAACTGTCGTTGCAGAAAGGGAACATGTTGTCCACATACATATCTGGTGGATTGATTTTTATTTAAAAAAAAAAGCATACATTTTTATTAACAACAAATTTGCGCAGGTGAAATCGTACAAACGCAACAATCCGTAGTCCGCAGAGGACAGCAAATGGCTATCCTTGGAATCATTATTTATTCTTATCCTTGGAGTCGAGTGAAGGGTTTATTACCGCGGCCGGAGGCTGACATCCGGGGCGAGAAAAAACTATTACTTTCCAACAACTACAAGACGTCCTGTGCACGGAAGAGAAAATTTAATTACAGTAATTTCATTCGTAGAAAAAGGAAGGCTACTTGCTGCAGCAAACACACAAGATGTGCCGACTCTATTGGGAAAACGTGTTAACTAAAAGCTGTAAAATTTTTTATGAGAGCACCTTAATGTCTTATTTCTAATACTCCACACATTTCTTAAACTCGGTGTGATTCATATTTTAGTTTAATAGAATATAATAAGTTGCGTTAATTTGAGAAAGTACTGGAAAATAACCTTCTTATAATAAAAACATAACTCTAGTTAAATATAATATACTTGCTGCTGAATGATTCTCATACTNCAACTCGGTGTGATTCATATTTTAGTTTAATAGAATATAATAAGTTGCGTTAATTTGAGAAAGTAGTGGAAAATAACCTTCTTATAATAAAAACATAACTCTAGTTAAATATAATATACTTGCTGCTGAATGATTCTCATACTAAAGAAATACCCTCGTCTTGAAGGAAAAGAAAGCTATTATTATTTCTAAACAAAGAATACAGTTCACATAATTTTTCTTGAGTATATGCCCTATGTTTCATTTTTACACAAAAATCTTTTTTTGTAATTGTACAAACTCAAAAGTAGTAAAAAGTATCATCTTCGGCATCTATATAAGCATTAAAAAAATTTTTTTTTACTGATAATTGTATTATGTTGTAGAGTTAACCAATTAAAATGTGTAGGCCATTAAAATATTAAACACTGATTTAGCCGATAGCCTTAAAATATAATAAGATGTATAGGTCCAGTTCTGTCACGAATTCAAATGTGATTGTAATCACGATGAGACGGCCTCGTTATGCACATTATGATTTGGTCATTTTGATGTATGATAAGTATAAGTTACTCAAATAATGTAAGTTTTTTTTTGCCACGAAGGAAGACACGCTGTGCTAATTACCTGGGTAGTGTCCTTGGCACGTCTCAAAGACTCTGCATCGATGGTCAGTCGATGCCTCAAGTGCTTTAAGCTTGTATGCCTTCTGTGTACAGAGGAGTTCTCCGTCAGTGTCTTCGACACTTGAAGAGTGCTTTCTTCGGTAGCAGGTAACCCACTTTTCAAACGACCTTTTCTGTTTGCCGTGCACACACACACACACACACATGTACACACACGCCCACAAACGCGCCTGGAGGGAGCAGTGTTTGGTATTCACGCCACCTCGCGCCGAGAAAACACGGCGAGCCTGTGACGTCATCCGCATCTGTTGAGAAACACGGTGCGCGGCGGAGACTTGAACGATGGGGCCAGACACTAACCTTCGAGGCGGACGCTCGACGTTCGACCACTCTCGCCGCCTCCTCACAGCATGTTTAAAATTCTCGCTTTAAAAAACTTAACTATGTAACGTTCTCCCAGCACGTTCTGTAACGAGAAGAACACTAGCTTCAGATTATTAGTTGAAACAACTTTCGAAGTTATCCTCGCATACTGTAATTATTACCAGCAGTCTCGCGTATATGAAAACGGCACTCACAGACAACTTTATCTAAAGATATAGTAACTAAATATATAAACAGATTTTGTAGACTACTCCAACGAATTATGCAAAACATACCAGTAATAAAGCATGATCAGCGTTTGAAGTCATGTGGTTATACTCTGAAAGATGGGATGCTGAAGGGCATGTGGTATCCTATGAATGTATGTTGTCTTACGTTAGGCGAAACATCTTTTGGCAAAACGCCATAAGGAAAGTGTAGTTTACACATTAGGTGATTCACCGCTAAACAAAACGCTCTTAGGCAAAACACTGTTAGGTAAAAGCAGTTCACATTGTAAGTAAATTAAGTCACGTGGTTGCACTCTGAATAATGAAATACACAAGGGCATGTTGTAATTTATGAGTATGTGTTGTCTAACGTTAGGCTAAACACCTTTAGGAAAAAACGCTATTAGCAAAAAGGCAGTTCACACAATAGATGATTCACCATCTAAAAAAACCTTTTTAGGCAAAACACCATAAGGTAAAACGCAGTCTACGTTGTAAGTAAATTTTTACTATCAAAACACTGTTAGGCAAAACGCCGTTAGATGAAATCGTTAGGCAACACTCTTTAAAGCAAAACGCATTTGGTGGAACGAATCAAGGCAGAAAGAAGAACGTGTATTCTAAAGACTGCTGCATTCCACATAGTTTCCTCGACGATATAAGCCATGCGGTACTTGATGTCAATGGCAGCATCGTCATTAGTAATCCGTTAGTCATGTGCCTCAGACATACTAAGCAGACCGCATCAAGGAAATGCTGTTATTGCAAGAATAAGTACAATCCAAAAACATTAAAACTAACCGCAGAATAATATCTGAAACACAATAAAATCTTATCATACAAATACATACCTCATGATGAAATTATATACAATATTTGTTATGCTATAAAGAAGAATATATCACCGCAGCACGAAATAACTGTCGTTAAAAATAATATACGCTTAATGGAGTAGCCCACGTACAACTATAAATAAATCGAACAATAACATATTTAGGTAAGAATAAACTAAGAAACGAATATAAAACGCACAACCTAAAATTTTCAATATTTAGGATTGAATCAGAATAGTTCATTAAACACTGAAATCAATATTACACCTAGGGTTTCAAGCTTTATTGGTGTTAAAATATAAATAATGATTCATGTACCACTGGTTTAAATAATAATATAATTAATAAGATAAACAATACTGTATTTGAAATAGTTATTGCTCCTCTCGAAAGCACAAATCCTCCCCCCCCCCCANAGCGGTAACTGATAGTGGTTCATGCATGTCAGCTTAATTGTTCATATTTTCCTTCTTTCTAGTATTTTAGTTTGGAATAATCTTAAACTTCAAATAAATAATGAACTCCAGAGTTTTGGCACAACTAAAAATGTAATTAAACATATAATTTTTTTCGTTCCGTGTAATGTCGAGATCCACGCACACACTAGTGCACAGTAAAACAAAATACTGTGTCAGATGCCAGAGAAGAACGTGAATTATTATTAGGGTTCAGGACGGGTTGGTTTGGTACGTGAGTCGCCTTCGTAATGGCCAAAAGTTCATGACCAGTTGTTTACAAGGAGCAACAAATGTTATTTAAAAAAGTAATTGGAAAGTGAACATTGCCAGTGAAACGTAAATTCCGGGTATGTATGCCCTTGCTGAGGAAGACTTCTGTAGGGAGCGGATACTGGTGTGTGCATATTCATTTGTAAATGCGTCATTCAAACGAAACCTCGTCTTTAATGATGTCGCGGAATTAGATGTTCGTCTCAGACACTCAAACTGTTCTATGTCCTCAATACCAATCAATTGCAGAACAACCAAACAGGGCCTTTCATAAGTAACCAAGGTCGCTATCACGTTGATTTATTATTGGAAATATCGTAGCCTCATAAGGAAAAAGACTTCTTCATTGAAGTCATCGCGTATGCCTCATCGACATTCTTACAGTCTACGCGGATCCTTCATAGTCGTGATAGTTAAGCTACCGCAGTTACGTGGTGACGGTTCGAGCCCAGGTGCAGGCGTTTTCATCCACCACCACCAAGTCACCAAGTGCTTCGGAGCCTTATGCCCTAAGGACGCCCAGCTGTACCTAGATCTGCGCATGACCGTGCAACGTAAAACCCCTAACTTCAACTTCTGTCTGCACAGGTCAACATTCTGTGTCCTAACTTGCGAATGAGTGAAGATTTTTGGGTGGCTCTTAACGTCGAGGATTCGAGAGCCGATGAGGGTGAAGCGAGGTGAGGTATGGAGCAGCGCCGGAATGAGGGAATTGAGACAGTCCCGAGAAAACCCGCCGACCAGCGGCATCGTCCGGCACGATTCACACATGCGAATATCCGGGAGCGACCCCTCCGGGAATCGAACCCGGTTCGCCTAGGTGGGAGCCTACCTTGTCGTGCAAACAACGCAGTCGGAGTCCCTCGACCGTGTTCGAGTCTACTAGTCAGTGGAATGCTTGCAGAACGACGTCGTCTCGGTTGGTGACGTGCGTTAGATTCCTTTCGTGAAGCAAAATTTCCCTCCTTAAATCTTTATAAACAGCATCGAATATATATATTACCACAGAACAAACGAAGCTAATACACATTATATTCACGTTTTGGGAGCTACTTTTATGGCCAGATAAAATGTAAAGTCTATTCAGAGTAACATCGATTTTTTTTTTTTAAATCAAACCTCTGATATTGGCCCATGCCATGTAGAACATATTGGCTGTTTCCTAAATCAGTCATTTAACACAACTGTTTATACGTCCATTACATAAACGTACATTCTTGTATGGATTTTGCTTGTATTTTGTCTATAAATTACAATATTTATTTTAAAATTGTCAACATGAATCAAAGATAGAGAGAAAACGGGTTTATTGGCAATGGCAAGTAAGAAATATGTTCTTATTTAAAATGTTATTAGTTGGAAATTTTAGCGGCTTTTTTTAATGAACGCCTTTTATAGCAGAAATGAGTTTCATTGTCATGTGTAAAGGTATTCACTTTCAAATGAGTGTCTAACGCACAAATACGGTGCGTTTGGTTTTATCCTGGTGGTTTATTCAAGGCTACCTTGAATTTTGCTTACATGTGGTGGAAGGTTACCTATAGGAATACGATGGAAATAAGAACTTTAGTAAACTTCAAAATAATTGGATGTAACTACGAGTGAACTACGGCTATACGTATAATCTCTTCCATTTCGGCCGTGGTGTCTCGCGTGCGCAGAGCTAACTTATGTTGGCTATTGCTTCTTCTCTTCGCCCTCCTCCTGGCACGTCTGACTGCGCATGTGTTTCAGACCTTCCAGAAGGAGAAGGCGCGATGACGGGCGTTAAGTTATATGGCTCCCAACAAGATAGCGCTACAGACAAAAAGAACCGTTTCTAGAGCTACCTAGTGTCGATCCAGTAATAACAATAAAACATTAGTAACCAACCGTTATTCATAAATTAGAGTGAGCGAATGAGGAGATTTGGGCGAATTCTTGAGAGCCGATGAGGGTGGAGCGAGATGATGACGGAGTAGCACCGGAATGAAAGAGCGGGGGAAACGGGAGATCCCCGAGAAAACCTGCCAACCAGCGGCATCGTCCGGCACGATTCTCACATACGAAAATCCGGAAGCGGTCCCGCCGGGAATCGAACCCGGTTCGCTTAGATGGGAAGTGATTAGTATAACCACTGCACCCCCTCAGCTCCTCGCTTGCTTTCTGTTTTCAAAATATATTTATGTGGAAGAATTAACAGAGTTATAAAATATTTATATTTCTAATAATATCACAGTTTCACTTGACCGGCGCATGAATAAAGTGATCAGTCCAATCGCAATGTCAATATTACATATGGTGAAAGAATACACTAAGTGCATACAAGTAGATCTTAAGCAGGGTTTTCCAAAGTGTTCAGCATACCGCGGACGGTATGTGACACCTGGAACCCGAGTTGTGAGTGTACCGTCCGCTCGTTTCTTCTGTGAGTCCTTCGGCAATCGCGACTAGCGCAATCAGCAGATGGCATTACGTCTTTCTTCTGCGGACTTTGTGAAGAATCACGCTAAAAGGGAAGTACCCATATGATGTATTGCGAAAAATTCAAACCGGTGATGATTTCATACCCATCGTCTGGATGATCAGATGTCGGGCTGACGTATTTCGGAGTCCAATAAAACCAGTAGTAAAACTTTTTACTTCGCTATTAGAGAAATGATTCCATTCTGATGTTCGTACCATAGACTAAAGATGAGGTAGGTAAACAGCTTATTCGTCCCAACATTGACCTACCCCAAAAGAACACAACTGTCAAAGTCACATGGTCAACAATGATGAAATCTTTTTTATATCTTAATTTGTAAACGACAAGCACTATTATATGAATAAAATACTTTTACCAATTTTAATTTAATGAAGTTACATTATAAATTGGTTAGAGGAAGTATACATACATCCAAAAGCATTTGTTTGCAAATCAGTTTTCCAACCTAAAATCCAAACTATGCCGTTTTCGCTAAACCTGTTGGCAGAAAAGTAGTGCAACGTTGGGATACGGAGATTGGCCGTGCGCAGCCAGCGATGTCGGTTACCTCACGGCTAGTCTGTGGTTCGTACAGCCAGACAGCTGCGGAACCACCTGTGCACGTTATTGCACTGCAGTGAACCTCCAGTTCGGTGTCAGTTTTTGCGAAGAAGTTATCTAGGTGTTGCACAGCTCTTGATTTACAGCCTCGATTCGCACGACCGGCGAAGGAGCTGGAACGAATTCCAGAGCGAGGCGGCGGTGGCGTTGTGAGCTTTTTATTTCAGTGTTGCACAATGACGTTCGGTGAACGTGGTGGCAATGAAGTCGGTGGGTCGATGAACTTTCGCCGGAACTGGTGTTGGCCTGAAATGATCTCGTTCGCCTGTAGTACCTACCCAACCTCTACAGACTGCAAAATAATTTTTTTTTTTATTTCGTGCAACATGCTACACTTAGCCGCCCTGTGTACATTCTATTCGGTGTCATATGTTTATCGTCTTCTATCGCAGTGAGTGCTCGTTTCCCCTCCTCTCATGACTGCACTTGATTGGAAATTCCCGCCGTTGGTAATTTCTTATTAGCTTAGGGTCACCCGGGGATTGTCAAACAGAGTGCAACCCAATGCTACAAGCGATACAAAAGTGAGTGAAGAGAATTTCGGTGGCTCTTAAAACCGATATCTTGAGAGCCGATGAGGGCGATTGAGGTGAGTATGGAGTACCGTCGGAATGAAGAGATGGGGGAAACCGGAGGTCTCCGAGAAAACCCGCCGACCAGTGGCATTGCCCGGCACGATTCATGCTTGCGAAAATCTGGAAGTGACCCGGCCGGGGATTTAACTCGGTTCGCCTTGGTGGGAGGCGAGCGGGCTAACCGCTCAGCCACTGCGGTCCCAGCTAAACAAAAGCACAAGTTTTGATGTGTGTTCTGTAGCCGAATATCAACGCGAGATTCGCTAATCTCGCGTCGAATTTCGACCTCAGATTGTGTGGTACGTAATGAGCAGAAAACACGTGTGTGTGGCATTCTTCACACGTCTGAAAGAAAATTGTGGGGGAAAAGACAAGAAAGTACCGTTAAACAAAACCCTTTTCGCAGTCTTCATAAACAAATGTTAAATTTTTGTAACTTTTTTTTTAATAATAAAAATGTGGCAATAAAGTATGATTCAATGGCTTTGGTGTTTAAAACGAACTACTATTGCTGGCGTGTTTTAAAGAATGTAAAATTTCCTCAAAACCGAAAATAATAAAACCCTGGCCCTGTAACACATTTCAGTTGTCCACCTACAATGAACCAATGAAGTACATTGAAGTGTTTCTGAAAACATTTTGTAAAAGCATTAATCATTGCCTGTGTTCGGAGTCTTAATTTAGTACGAAAATAAATCATAGTTCACAAAATTCTGGAAGTAAACTTTTAAGACGTCGTCTACTGTGATCATTTTTTAAAACTGTTGAATGTGACCGCAAAATTACATTTTCAGACTCACGTATCTTAAAAGTTCCACATGATTTAGTGCTCTGCGTCGAATTTTGTTACAAAAATTTCTTCTTTTACGACGATCCCATAGTTATAATCAGAACGACAGTACTTTCTGCTTAGAGACGAAAGGGAACTTAATGCGAGTGCAATAAACGCCCCTCTGCTTTGTGCCTGGTACATGACGTAAAATGATTCCGGAGAGATCTGTCGGCCTTAAGGGTGATACTGTCACGCATGCCAAGTGGCCCCATGCTTCCTACGCCTTAAGTTATTGAACTACTTTAGCGTACAGTGTTTCATCTAAGAAGCCTCCGACAGCGGAATATTCCGGAGTTTCTGACAGCAGACATAAACCATTTTACAGCATTGCAACTCTTCTCTTCGCAACGTCAAGAACTCTTTGCGAATACAAACATTTGTCTTAAAGGAAGAAAATAATTTCGGTTAAATTCTTAAATATGTAGCTATTGCATGTTTTTAACATGCACAAAATGCGTTGGAAAACGTTGAAAATAAATTGGAATTCGGCCGGCACACGAAATGAGTGCATGTATGGGCTCCATCACAACTGTGTGGGGGAAAAAAAAAACATTCATTCTTCCTAATTACGGACATACACACAGGCGAAAAAAAAAAATGCAAACAGTTTATTTTGCATTAATATTTACTATTCTATTGAGAACCTAACATTACGAAACGTTTAGTAATTATGTTAATTAAGAGGAGTTCATTATTATAGGCTATTCACGGTAAAGTGAGCACTTTTTGAAGTCCTCTAATTTGGAATAATAGTCAATAAATATACTTTATTGCAGCCTTAGATATTAACTTTCCAGTCCGTAGAAATATATACAGGATGTTTATTACTTACATGGCAATATTTATTTAAAAAGTGGTTAAAGGATAAAAACTAACTGATAGGAAAAAAGTAACAAGCGCCTCAAAAGTGGTGAACAGTCTATAGTGATGCTATTGCTGCGTGGCACATAAAACATTATGCGTTGTTTTTTTTTCTAACCTACTCTAAAACTAAGTGTTATGTATTAGTCCGCGGTAGGAACGGGATTATTGCGTCTCAGGGCTAACCCCTTACGCTTACAAGGGAAGGAAAAACATGCAAGGAGACGTGCATCGCGGCAAAGAGGGATTGGGTTTCCCATGGCAGAGTTTGGCCATGAAAAACCTCCCTAATGTACTTATAGTTAACTAATTACATCTAGAAGAGAAGGGGAAAAACCGGCACCGACACCGTAAAAACCCTTTCGACAGGAAAGAATTAAAAATTGTTACATGCATTATGAGAAAATGCTACAGGAGAAAGATAGGTGGGTACCATGCTCTTTATTATTGGGAGAGGAGAAACTAGTAGAGAGGTGGCTGGGAAACATTATGCGTTCGACATGCTTATAGGTATACGAATTGAAAATTGCTTTGTGGATATTACACATTTAAATAGTTTTCAGCGTAAAACAACGTACTTCGCATAACACAGAATCTGTTCTTTGCATGGGCTTATAGTAATTCTGGGAGGTTAAGCGGGGGCTCAGGTACCTTAAAAACTGATTGGACGTTATTCGAACCCACGTAGGTCGCCCACTTAACGGAAGAAACAAGACGCGAAATCTCAAAAACTGTGGAAAACCTCATAAACGTATTGGTTGTGGGCAGACCCCTGTCACAGAGCAGATAAATGCGCAGAGACGAAATTGTATGGCGGCTCCTTTGATGTGGCCCGAAACCCATTTTATGATTGGCTGCGCGAGGCTCTGGGACGGAGCCTTGTTTTTGACTGGCTACTGCGTATTCCCGTATTGGCTGGGCTGCTGACCAGTGAGTAGGTTATAGTCTATTCGGACTCTTCTGAAGTCTTGTTTAATTTATAATTCCAAGACTATTCCTCTGCCTCAAGCAAACAAAACTTAACTAAGTATAGAAAATTACATCTAAGGGACACCGCACCGAATTCGTGCGCATTCAGTGTAATATTATTTTCCATAAGTACTATTTCTTAGTAGGAATTACCGAAATGCTTTTTTTTCCCACGTTATTAATTTTCACTGATTATTAAATAAACATTTTATTTTATAGATTAAATGTAAATTAAAGTTAATTTGAATTAAAAATATAGTACTTTTATATTTACAAAATTATAAAACGCTTGTATACGTGGCATTTTTAGAAAACAAGCAAAAACGTCATACATAGGCTGATTTTTCAAAGGCTTGATTGAAAAAGTGTGAAGAAACTGAGAGTTTACTATACAAGGCTCGTTACGCTGTTGCTGGTGAGTGTGGCAGTTTTGCTGGAGTTCGCAGTGTGCAAGCTGCCGTTTCGCATCTGTATTCTTGAATGCTCTGTGCCTTTGTGTACCTGCTTTACATAACGCTGCGCACATTCGGCCAAGCCGGGCAGTTCAAGGTCGCCGCACACCGGTTCTCCCGGAGGGCCGTCGTTCTCTGGATCGCGCGTCCATAAGGGCGGAAGCCGTTTCCTCGCGCCCCCACGCAACGAGGTTTCCGCCCGTCACACGCCCCAGCAGGGACGCCTACTGCCGTCGGCGAGAAGCACGTGGCCCGCTCTTGCGCGCAGCTCCGCGGGGAACAGTTCCCCAGCCGTGACTCACGCATGCGCAGTCGTCGCGGCCTGCACAAATATGGCAGCGCGCGCATAAGCATTATTTTGCACCGCCGTTATTATCTACGCATCGCGGACACGCAATTGATTCTCCTCCCTCCTCCTTCTCCCCCTGCGAAAGTCACCCACGCCCTACAGCCTCGACGTTGCAGAAGAGAAGAGGGCGTAAGGGAAGGGACCCATGCTCGGCAGGAAAAAAAGGGCCGAAGAGAGGAGGGGGAACCGCATTTGACCATTGTTCTTCGGCGGACGTGATGAATGGAGACGCCTGGCCATGATGCGGCCGGACAATGGCTCTCGAGGGACGAAGACCTGAGACCCGCGCCACAANAGATCATTAGCACCGGCGGAATGGGCCCTCCGTTGTCGAGGGATCTGCAGGAAGACCATCGTGACTCACACCCTCCGCCCAAATTTTCTCCAACTGTTGAATTTTCCTTCCAGACGAATGGCTTCAACCAATCAGCGGAACAGGCACGTGTCCAAGTGACGGACAGAGTTGTTTTGTCCGTTAGGGTATGGACCCTTCCCAAAAGCAAACACACACTCGCGTAGACTATAGTCTATTAGCGATTTCTTCACACTTTTTGTATCAAACATACGGAAATACATTCCATGTATGAAGTGTTTGGTTGTCTCCCAAATACGTCACATATCAAACAGTTTTATACTTGTGTTAACATAAAATAAACTTATTTTGGTTAAATGGAATCTTTACATATATTTCTTCTATAAATTACGATATTTCATATATGAAAATAATATGAATAAAGGCAGAGAGAAAATGTGTATGTTGGTAATGCCTAGTAAGACTTAGTTCGTATGCAAACTTTATTACACTGAGTGCGCACGAATGCAGTGCATCGGCTCTTCATTTGACATTTTGAGAGAACAACTGTTGAATCAATCACTAACTGGTTGCTTAGTTGATGAACCCTTACAGCCCATGCCTCTTTACTTCTGTTTAATATATAATGTTATTATTTTTAATTTTTAATGTTACAATGAAATATCAGCTTATAAAATGTTTTGTGCACTCGTGTAGTGTTTCAAAGTGTAACATAATATCTCTTAGCAGANAATGAAATATCAGCTTATAAAATGTTTTGTGCACTCGTGTAGTGTTTCAAAGTGTAACATAATATCTCTTAGCAGAGGCCAAGAATGGTTTTTACTGGAATTTTCATTGCATCTGGCATTCGTGGACATTGTCGGTCAGAATGGAGTAAACCTTACATTTAAAGGAATTATTTTTTACCTTTAAGATACCTTATCATCATTTTACTCATTGGATTCATTTTGACACAAGGAAACACTTATTGAGATTTGTGCGATGTAGACTATAACTAGCAAATTTCTTTACATTTTTTNAATGAAATATCAGCTTATAAAATGTTTTGTGCACTCGTGTAGTGTTTCAAAGTGTAACATAATATCTCTTAGCAGCGGCCAAGTATGGTTTTTACTGGAATTTTCATTGCATCTGGCATTCATGGACATTGTCGGTCAGAATGGAGTAAACCTTACATTTAAAGGAATTATTTTTTACCTTTAAGATACCTTATCATCGTTTTACTCATTGGACTCATTTTGACACAAGGAAACACTTATTGAGATTTGTGCGATGTAGACTATAACTAGCAAATTTCTTTACTTTTTTTNTCATTTTGACACAAGGAAACACTTATTGAGATTTGTGCGATGTAGACTATAACTAGCAAATTTCTTTACTTTTTTTTTTTTCTATACTTTCAGAGTTTCGCTATTTCTACTCGGGAGCAGAGGGGCAAGTGCCCCCAAACTTCCCACCCCTCCCCGGGTTTCACTACGGCTACGACGATGCTGACTCTCCCCAAACCAAATTCCTGGACAGGTGCCTGCAGCGAGTTGCCCAAAATCCTTTTCAAAGGTCGACACCGTTCGTGACTGATGTAACTTACAATGTGCCCGATTCCCCATAATCCTACTACTACTAGGATATCAATAAAAATCCAAAGTGGCAAGCCGATACTTTTAAATTTTGTATTAAATTATTTTTTATTAAAAACTTATTTCATTAAAATCATTTCAAGGCAATATTACTCAACTAAAGTAGAACATTGGAATTGTGATAAGCAGCGACACAATACAAATATAATTATAAAAAAATCCAAGGTTGCCCACCGATACATTTTAATTTTCTCTTAACATCTTTTTTGTTAAAATAATTTTTTATTAAAATCATTTCTATGGTTACTGGTAGCTGGAATTGCCAGCCTAGGGTTGGAAGTGGGGAGGGGGAAGATGAACCAGGCCGCCGGCTGAGCCTGTGACGTCATGGCGGACCGCATCGCAGTCAGCAGACGTTGCGCCAGAAGGAAGATGACCTCAGTACTGTTGGTATTTTCATTTGTAAAAGTGGATATGAAATATTTTAATTTCAATGAACGTATTATGGAAACCCACCGCAATTTAAACAAAAACAAAATGTGTTTAACTGGGCGGGGGGCGGGAGGTCAGTTTTATGTGACGCTTGGCGGAGAACCCACGATTCTCTCATCGGACGGTGTTTTACGGTTTACTACGATGTGATACGATCTACAGAGTAAGGCGGAAGCTTGTTTTAGGCAGAACATGTCACTTACATTGTGCAGGGTTGATTTTTTTTCTTTGCGTTTGTAGAGACTTGATTTTCTAGAAGCTGACAGGTGATAATGGGTATTTAATTTGCTTTACTTAAAGTACAAATAACTTAATCAAGTTCTATTACTATAAAATACTTCTTAAGTCAAACGACCAAATGAGGTAAAAATGTAAAAAGTCACAAGTTGGATTTTGCGTTGAATGCTTATGCGCAGCGTCCAAACACAACATGTTTATCTGATTACAGAAGGATACGAACCACTTGGCATTTTTAAGCCATGCTAGTTGATGGACTCTAATTATCGCCGGTCAGGTCTTCTTGCCAAAAGAACTTGACGGCTTCGTATCCTCGGCGCTTAAGGGGACTATGTGTTGAAACATTTTCTGTGAAATCGTTGTTTGTGCGAAAACGCGTATCTCGGCAAATAAAAGTTCTGAAAATACTACTTTTTGCCGCAAAAGTTTAAAAAAAAAAAAAAAATTATATGTCCCTATATTTTTACTTTTATCATATTAAGTGTTTCCGTGGAGAAAAAAAAGTCGTGAAAATGGTCAAATATCGCATTCTTGCCTATGCAGTTTTCTTAAGCAGTAATATAAAAGGACGATCACAAGCACGTGGGCTTCCATCGCGTGTAATAAAGTCCCACTGTTACAGATCTAGTTTGCACAGTACAGCGTTTCGACGGAAACACTGCTTGCCTTGCGCATAGGAGCGATGAGGCGGTAGGGGCGCGTGTTAATTTCGCCCGTATAGCTACCTCGCTTCTTGACCTTGAACGCGCAGGTCCATAGTCCTCTTAAGGATCTGCTATTAAAATTCTTGTAAGATAGCGGTATGTGCTACGACAGGGAAGTCAGGTTAGCGAAATTAATGACATCATCGTTGCACCTCGAAGCTTTCATTTTCGAACACGACTTGGAATTACGCAATAAAACAAACGCATGTTTAGTCATAATGTATTAATATACGTTTATATAGTTACAATAAGATCGTGCATGCCTTATTGTTATTTTTTTTTATGTCGGCTTGTACGCATTTAAACGAGTTTGACAGTTGCATAAACCACATGACTGAAAATAAAAGCGCAATTGAAATAGTTTAATATCTTAAAGCGCTTAGATATTTCCTTTACTTGAATATTTGTCTCAAACTCAGCATATGCCAAGTAAGATAAAACATGAAGAGAAGTAATGTACGACGTTCAAGTAGGAAAGAAATGCCACTTGTTTTCACTTTAGTAAGTTTGTCGACATGCGGACTCCAGACCACGTGATAAAATAAGCTACATTAATTATAAAATTAAGTTTCTTGTATTTTCGTTGGGACAAAATGCTCGTTAGTATTAACAACCAATGGTTGATCAGTAGGAGTTTAATTAACATTCAGCGTTGGACTCACAAGTTTGCAGGAATCCATTCAGCCAAAATAACAGGCGTACTACCAAAAATAGCGTAATTTCCAGGAAGCAGGGACGTATCAGCTCAATTTTATTGAACTCAATCTGGACGTCAAGCCCCGTGGTTCAACCCTAGCTTGGAGTATTTCGGATGGTTATCTCATGTAGGGAGCGTGGAGGATATTGCCCCTGTGGAGTGCTTTTTCATGGTGCTTACGTCTCCTCCTCCGTCTTCATTCTCATCCATGGCGACCCTGCTGCGGCGGGAACACCAGGCCGGCTTTCATTAGACTCTAAGAGTCCATGTGCTGGGACTACTTAACTCCCATCCCGGCATCCTCCACGTGTCAACGCCATCAACGTTTTTCAACGGGACTCCTCGGGGGAGGGGTACTGAACAAATACTACTTCCTCCACGTGCCAAGTCTCTTGGGGGGGATGGGGTTGGCCTGCGGCCCTACGTCCAAACACTATCAGCCTTTCTTACTTGTCTAACTAGAGATGCATTGGCGAAACTGCAGCTGACCTCTGCATTTTCTCGGCAGTTCTTAACTCGGCATAACCTCGACACATGTTAATTGCTTGTCTGCCGTCTCAGGCAGACCTGTCCTAGAAGCACGTGTCTCGCAGCACATGTCTACTAAGGGCGGTTGCGGGGGGTAAGATCGCGGGGGGTGTGGCAGCGGTGTGTCTACTTACAATATGCGGTACGCGTCATAACATTATGATGCCTGGTTTAAACCAAACAATAGGGCAAGGCATTAGAGATATCTAATAGACAATGACTGCATTTCTGTTTGATCCACTGCATCAGCAGAGAACCCGATCGCAGGATCGTTTATTATCTTTATGTTCATTGGTGCAAAAGCCGTGGGGTCGTGGGTCTCTGTACCTTCACTGGCGTTTTAAGGACCTCCGCTGCAAGTCAAATGATCCATATGGACCACCGATCATACTTATACTGGAGTTCCTTGTTAACTGTAACATGCTTATATCTTAAACCAGCTTTGATTTCAGTTCATACTTTAACTGCTACTTCAATATCTTACACATTTAATGCATTTGGGGCGAGGCGTCCGTTATAATCAAATTGGGGCTATGAAAAGTATACAAATATGGAAAGCTAAAACATTTTCCTGCTTGTCAATACGATCACAAGATTAGGTGGCATCCACATAATGCATAGAGTAATATTTTTTGTGAATTTAACTGTAATGATCTATAAATTAGATTTTCCAAGAATTATGTAATATTAAATAAAATTTCTATGCTCAATTAANCTTGTCAATACGATCACAAGATTAGGTGGCATCCACATAATGCATAGAGTAATATTTTTTGTGAATTTAACTGTAACGATCTATAAATTAGATTTTCCAAGAATTATGTAATATTAAATAAAATTTCTATGCTCAATTAAAAAAAATCATTTTTAAGCTAATGCAATCAACAAACATATTATAGTAGTTAGAAAAGTTGGCTTCTGGGACAACTGGTGGTGTGTGGTGGACACGGGGACACAGCCACTATATTTGATTGTGTCATGGCGGCTATACTGGATATTATCGAAAACCAACTGACAACATTTTTGAACTCGCTACCCCGCAAGAAGATTGTATATACCTGGAACAAAACGAATTTGTATTCAGTATGTCTGATATTGTCAGTGACTTAAACAAAGTGATTAATAACATTCACTTAAAATTCTTAAGATCCAATCATGTCAGAATGGACTATAATATAGCTAATTAAGAAGCCTTTAAACCTATTACCTGGCGACTCGACAATATGAAACTTACACCACCTCCATCGACTGTAGCAGTGAATACCGAACCAGACATTGAACCCAAGCCTCTAAAGGAACTTTAATGTGCTGCTGGAGATGAAGATGACCTGCCACTGTCGGTATGAACACAAAGAAAAGAACAGATGAGTGATCGAACACACCCCCATAGTAATTATTTAAGATATTGCACATCTACATTTAATGACAGGACATATGCTGTAAAGAAACAAAAAAAAAGTGGTTCCTGCTGGAATAAACAAATATTTTTCCTGACCAATGATGATGTACCATTTGGAATTATTGTGATACACACAGCTATAAAACTTTATGAATGGCTGTTTAAACCAAACCCTACTAGATATTCTCGCAATGCACTGCAGCAGTACAAACGACTGCTGAAAATTATGAGTGCACAGTTGAAGGATAACAATCTGGCCAGCGATGAATATAAGGATGGAACACCCAAAATTTGGCATTATTTCGCAGTTGTTTCCTAATGTTAGAGATGCAGTTGTTTCTGGTCTCTATCTAAGTGAAAAAAATCGAAGATGGTGATGTCCAGAATGCATTTACTGGAATGATGTTTATGAAATTGTCGACAGACTTCACTATCTAATTGATTCTCAGCAAGCAGGGAATAATTCCCAGCTAGTGAAATATCCCGTATTATCGAAGAACTTGTGAAGATTGATAAATACTGTTGTAAAGACTAAAAATTCGAGAGATGTGTTAAATGCAATGGCCTCTCTTTTGCATTTCAAAGGACCTCCCAAGAATTTACATACGGACCTCAGAAGAGAATTCTACTATCCTTTTTTCCGTGCCTTGATGTTAAGACATAAACCACTACTCGATACATAGTGGTATGAAGGCAAACATGGTGGAGCGCTGTAACCATACTTTGAAGAATGAAATGGAGAAGACATTTTCATCACAAGAAAGTTACAAGTGGCTTGACATTTTACCTCACCTGGTATCAAATTACAACCGCAAAGTGCATCTAACTATACAAATGAGACCTGTGGATGTCAATGACAACTCCGTAACTATATTAAAGAATGAGATGAAATTGGATACTCCTAAGCCTAAAGCGAAGGTTGGAGACTACATCAGGATATCATAGGGGAAGGGAACATTTGCAAAATCATACTCTCCAAACTGGAGAAAAATATACAAGATTGTCAAGATTCGCCATTATGAACCAAGGACCTACTATATCGAGGACATTGAAGGAATACTTAACCGAGTAGGTATTACAGTGAAGATACTGAAGTTACCAAGTATCCAAACACATACTTGTTCGAGAAAGTGTTGAAGCACAAAGGAAATTACTTGATGGTGCATTGGCTTGGCTTCGATTCTAGTCATGGCAGTTGGATTCCAAAATCATGAATTCCTGATAAATAATAATGTTCACTTGTACTATGAACATTAACAATACTGAAGTACTGTATGTTTTCCTATATTTCTGTATAAAGTTCTGAATAAATACATAATTATTTTTAACTTGAAATTTTTTGCTATTATGATTTTCTGCAAGGAATCTGAGGGCATGTGATTCGACTAGGCCTGCGACGATTTACTTGGGGCTGGCCCGCCTCCCTGGAAACTGATGTCTCTCTCGCCCATTGTGTTATCCCCACAGCTTGCTAAGACCTGAACGCTGCCTATGTCATCCAAGGGCCACCTGGTGCCTGATGTTTCTCTCGCTCAATGTGTCATCCCCACAGCTTTCCCTAGGCCTGCACATTGTCTACATCATCATCTTCCCACCTCGCCTTGTGATGCACAGACTGTGCCACACATTGTGACCTGCTCGCCTACTCCCTCCACCCTACGAAGGGAGAAACTATCATTCTCGCTCGAGATAACACAGGAGATGCACATGTTCTACACCATGATCGAGGAAGACAAACGCACCTTCGAGGAATACTTGGGACAGCTGCCAGTCTCCAGCAGGGTCTATGATGATGAGACAACATCGAGGAGACATATACCTCCTACTCCACCACTCATTCCAGCAGACAGGCGACATGATTGCAGCAGTTCGCCTGTTAGGCGACGACAGATGCATACACCTCACCCACGATCGCCTTAGAGGGATATCATCGCATGGATGCCACTGCTTCCAGTATCTACCACCTCCTCTCCCACACCATCGACTATGAGCAACGAACATGTGCTCACTCCAGTGCCTTGGAGTGAGTACCTATCAGGCTCGTCATGCACATCGGTAGGATGTCTCGACGACCTGGATGAGATGGATGAAGGCTAGAGGAGGTGACTGTGCAGGAGTTGCCTGCTGAGATTTGACTCTTCCAGGAGGAGGCAACAGCTGTGTAACTGGAACTATGCTCTCTTTCTAGAGGAGGTGCGAAGCCTATGCGCAAGTGTACAGTGTCTGTGCGATTTTATTATTCCACCTGAGGAGTCATAGTTTGTATTGCCTTAAATATGTAAAGAAAGATTTTTTAAATACTTAAATTAGTATGTTTGAGAGTTATCATTCCATCGTCTTTGCTTCGACAAACTGCGAGTACAAAAATTACTATCACTATATTACTTATAAGACTTTCTGTGGTTCACGTGTGCAAATACTGTTCCATGCTCATTTTTTTCATTTTGCACTTGTATACCTTTGATGATCTATGTTTAGGTATGCACATGCAACATATTTATTTACATGCAGCAAATGATTGCATCTCATAACATTTGATGTTAATAGTCTTATAGAGACTTAAACATATTTCCTCCTCATACATACCTTAAAAAAACATGTTTTAATATAATAAATATTAAATATATCATAATAAATTAGCCAAGCATGTTGTTAATCGACTTAAGCCAAGATGGCGGTAAATAAGAATACTTGTAATAAAATCGATATTACATAAATTATTATCAATCCACACAGCATGCTGTTTATCGCCTTAAGCCAAGATGGTGGTCAGTAATAATACTTTTAATAAAATTTAAATACAAGAAAAATATATTTTTTCCGAATGATAATGGAAGAGACATTGCTGGTTTTGTAATGTGTATAGCATATTTAAAACCATATTCTACAGACTTCTCTGATAGCTGAGACGACATCTGCATGACGACCCAAGGTCTGGTGGTTCGATCCTGCACTCCTTACAGGATTTTTTGAGCTCCCAAATTAAATAACAGTTGCAGCACTCCTGGTGACCAATGCCAGAATCAATATGGTATTCGATTAATAAAGGTATGCGTGTGCCTCTGGTGTGTCGTTTATCGACTTAGACATCAGCAAACGACAACCAAGATGGCGCACAACACATGCATGTTCTAGCAGACAGGGAGGTAAGCAGCATAAAAAACAAGATGACTGCCTTTAGACAACATAGATGGCCACCGACAACAGATGCGCACTCTGGTAACTGGTGCAGTAATTAAATATGGCCGCCTACAGCAGACTATTAGTTGGAGTGAGAGGTGAGAGAGAGGGGTAAGAAGGAATGATACAGAATGAAAGGTAGAATTACAGAGCATGAGGTAGCAAGGTGGAATGATAGAGCATGAAGTAGGAAATTCTATTTATAAATATATGGCGATATCATCAGGGGGTGATGCCATAGGGGCTGTGACATCATAGGGACGGTGACATCATACGGATGGTGAAATCATAGGGGTAGTGACGTCATCCAAGATAGCGGTGGTGACATCATAAGAGATGGCCACCATAGCACAATCCAATATGGCAGCTGTGTCTCCATGTCGTCCATACACTATCGGTTGTCCCAGAAGCCCCGTTCTCCAACTACTCGATATTATTACTTTTTGAAAAATATTTTAAAAGCAAATCTAAAAAATATAAGTAAATCGCAATAGAGTATTTATTTTACCCTTATAAGAGTTCGCCATATAGTATTAGTATCACTAAATTATTAATTACTTCCTAAGGCTCACAGTCGGTGTATAAAATTACCTGCAGTCTAACATTAATAATCTCCGGGCTTCAATAAAGTTGTATCCTGGGTACTAACAAAACTGGTAAAATATTTGAAATAAAATCCTGACCACCAACGCCTCGTTCACTCACTTAGTGGACATGGTTGAAGAAGTCGAGAGCGTATGTAAAAAAAAAAGCCTCTTTTGAAGATGGACCCCCAGTGGGAAAATGTGCTTTCTACGCCCTTGCTGAGACGATATATTTTTCTTGCGATGTATGCGCTCAGGAAACAACCAAACTAAACCATCCTAAACATTTCGTAGGTTGATGAAGTTTAGTAGTCGTCCCTTGAAGTTTGCCAGCCTGCCAACGAAGAGGTCACCGCTTCGAAACAATCCCCTTGCGTTGGTATTTACTACCATAGTGAATATGTTAGTGACTGAGAGTAGGCAACGCACTACGACGTACGCGAACTGATTTACTGTACTACATACATGAAATTATTTAATATACATTATATCCATGTGTTACTTGTCAATACTGAGGAAATTCTGCAGGATATTGCAACGCACAGTAACAGTGGAATTAAATAAACTGAGTGGATGGTATTGATGGTACTGTATACTACAGAAAAAAAAATCCTACATTTAGCTAAGCTTGTCTATACATACCCGAATTATTGCCAATGCAGCTTATATTGAATTTCTTCTAGATGTATCAGCTATCACAGTAAATTGCAAGCGGAAAGCAACTGGTTAGTTTGTTTCGTGTTCGTGCACGTTTGTTATCAAAATTTACCACTTTGATTACTGCAAATATTAGTAACAATTAAGAAATGTTAGATTTAAGTATTCACGAATGCATGATCACCAGTGATGTTGGTAACTGTATTCTCGCTTGCTATACTGCATAACATCTACTACTGGTCGGCTCTCTGCTAATATAATGCCGAGTTGAAATGTTCCAATCAAACGTTCTTTGATAAGTAGAATAATATACAATTCATCATGTTCATTGGCATAATTTATAATCGGAGTGCTTTTAATGCATTATTACGTTGCAGTAAACGTTATGAAAACTGCAGGCGAGGCCTATTTGAATCAAATGTTACATAACAAGTGACGCATTCTGCGTCCCTATATTTTATTCGTCAGAACACACGCTCTGGCGAAGCTCGCGGGCGTACGACAGCAATAAGGATTAAGGGTTTTGTGGATGTGCCGGCAGAGTGACGCCAGGAGCCTTGCAGCTGCAAAGGCACCCTACCAAAGGTTTCTGCATGTGCAACTGTTCCTGCACGTGCAGACGACATCCGAAGACAACGGAAAGCACCAGGGCGCGGACACAGCTGCATTTTGCAGCTGCCCAAGGGACACCGAGATCCCACCACCAGCTGCGTTTATCCCGGGTTTGTACCGCAATAAACCATGAGAGCTTTTAGCGGACGTGCGTGCAGAATGGGATAAGTAACTTCCAGGCCAGAACCAAGGGACGACGCCACGCCGGCTGCGGACCACAGGAGCAGCGGCCACGTGTTTTATGACCCAGGGGACGACAAGCACTCCGGACACGTGCAGAGATGGGGCAAGTTGAATATGGTGATTGACGCTACAAAACCACACGAAGGGGGGAGCAACAGAGCAGTCAGTGGAGAGACGTCGAATCAGTCAGTCGCGGATCGAGCAGTCAGTCAGTCAGCCGGAGTCAGTAGAGGATCGAGAATGCATCACGA
>NQII01004437.1:77367-99485 GCA_002778355.1 Clitarchus hookeri
GCGGCGTCAAACCATACGTAGCCTACATAGAAAAAGGGGAGGGGAGTTTGTCTCGTGAGTTCATGTACCAGTTAACCTGTTCAAGCAACAATAAAACTCGATTATGTGAACACACGTATAAAGTGTATGTTATTAGTAAATTGGACCTAGAGACAACAGTGTCGACTTATTTGTACGCCCTATCACTGAGGGCTAGCATCTTCACGACCGCGGAGTGCGGCGTCTCGTCTTAGTTATGGATCTTCCAAACTTCAGCATTTGGCAGGTATCACAATATTTCTCATGTGTATAGGATATTCACGATAAAGAGACTTTTTGATGCCCTCTCCTTTGTAATAATAGTCAATAAATATATTTTTATTGTAGCCATAGGCGTTACCTTTCGCGTCCGGTGAAATATATACAATGCATTTATTACTTAAAGGGAAATATTTATTTTAAAAAGTAGTGGAAGGGTAAAAATTGGCTTATAGGAAAATAGGAACTCGGGCCTCAAAAGTGTTCACCTTACCGTAAACAGGTTATACATATGTACTAGCTGGAATAAAAAGAGGTTCTTTCATGGGAATTATTGTGGCGGAACACCTGTCGTGACCATAAAAAAAGAGGAAAAGAATTTTTTTTCTTCAACAGAAAATAAAACGATATTAAAGCTGTAAGTGACAATGTAGTTATGGTACCGAGTTGCTCGTCCTCCTTCACGGAATAAAGAACATTTATGACAGAGGGAAACATAAGAGTTCGAGGGTATAGTAGGGGGAGGAGGGATCGGGAATAAAAGAGTATGAGAAAAGGATTTAAGAAATATTTGTATATCTGTCTCGGGGTCACAGCACGCAACCTAGACTTGTTCTTACGTTTCTAATAGCCTACAAGTCCTTTTTTTATTTTCTGCCTGGAAGCCGCTTAACAAATTAGAGTCGGATGCCATGGAGCCGGCTCACTGTGAATACGATATGTTGAACTCCACGGGGGGTGTAGGCGCGGGCGGCGGACTGTGACATTGGAGACTTCGACGCTGGCATGAGACACGAACCCTCCCCTCAGGGCGGTGCGGGCTTCACTTTGACGAAGGAACAAAGCACAGTGGTGCATGGGCGGCATCTATGCTCCAAGGAGACACACATGCCGACACTTTCTGTTAACAAAATTATCACGTTACNTGGCGGACTGTGACATTGGAGACTTCGACGCTGGCATGAGACACGAACCCTCCCCTCAGGCCGGTGCGGGCTTCACTTTGACGAAGGAACAAAGCACAGTGGTGCATGGGCGGCATCTATGCTCCAAGGAGACACACATGCCGACACTTTCTGTTAACAAAATTATCACGTTACCTGTTTTGTCTACAAAATCGATTATGTATTTTTTTTTTGTTTTATTTTTTGTCAACTTTGGAGTTTTGAAATTACCAAATATAAAATACGAATTACCCCTAATTTATAACATTTGGCGGAAGAATACTCATTGGAGCAAAATACGTAAATAAGAAAGGATCTTAAATTAATGGGTTCTACGTTGTGTGGCATATAGGCTAAGGTTGGCGGCCTCTCCGGATTACGCCTAGTTTAAATTCTGAGACTCTGAACTCCGTGTCCATTGTTTCTGAGATGATCCACTTAACCGCGAGTTTCCGTATCCAAAAAAAAAAATCAGCTGTGCACCACTATTAAATCATCGATTGTATGATTACGCGAATCGCATGTAACAAATATTATGTTTAAATATTCAAAAATGATTTCTAAATGTCGAAGTTATAAGACCGTAAGGCCTTGACTTCGGGTTTCTTCAGTAAGTATTCGTTTCCCTTTTCAAGTTGCTGGGGCCTGGACAAGATCACTCACCGAAAGTGAGTTATCCAGATGACAGCAGCTCGAGATTCACCGCTGTTGTAAGCAGAGGACGAGCACAGTTCTCGTCCTTCATATTCGCCCATGCTTCAACGTACCGTGAACTGCAGTAGCATTGTTCTGGCATTTGTCATGCTTTGCGTGATGTACTCTGCTATTTCGCAAAGCATGTTTTTCTTCTATGTTGCAACTCTGAGGACCATGGTGACGTTTCCGACATTATTAAGTCTATAAATTAATGAGTTATTGTTGAAATAATACTTTCCTTTCTGTCGAATCATAAGCGAAATAAAAACGTTTTCATTTGTTTGGAATTTGGGGGAAAAAAGTGGGAAAGAAAGGAAGGAACTTTTTTTATTGCGTTCTTTCTGCAGTGCTGCATACGGCAATTGAAGCTGTTGAATATTTTTTGAAAAGGATTACTCTTTTAACTTTTAACATCGCTTTTTATCATGACATGTTTAATTTATTCCTTATTAATTACCTATCTTTACGCTATCACTCTTTCTCTCTCTCTCTATCTCTCTCTCTCTCTCGCACTCTCACTTACACATATATGCACATACTTAATTGTCACTTTACCTCTTCACTGTAGTATCAACATTAAACAGTAAGGTGGTGTTTATGTTGCTGCTAAACAAATTTTGTTCTGAAGTAATCTCAACTTCCATGTTAAATATTTTCTTGTATTTTATTTGTTTTAAAAAAATATTCTGATGTAAAAAATTTAGTGCAATTATTTCGTCACAAAAAAAAATTTCCAACGAAGGAAAAGAGCTGCGGCTGGGAGGACAATCGAGCCCGCGCATTGAAAGCCTGACGTTCCCGACTTTATGAAACCCAACTGCCTACCAGCTGCTCTATTTTAACATGTCTAGCCGTGTTTCAGATTGTGGCTATTCAGCGCAATATAACGACAAACTGCATTTACCTTTCGTTATGGGCAAGTAGGTACTTTATGCTCTAGAACCCCGTATACATTTGGCACACGTAAACTGCTTTTCAAAGCTTGGCAGCTGGTCTAAGCTACATCTAGTTCTCATACTATGCTTAAAATTAAAATATTGTGGTTTCATTATACGAGGACATCGCTCTTTTCTAGTATCCGCCAAGCCGGGTCCAATCCCCGGCCGGGTCACTCCGGATTTTCGCAAGTGGGAATCGTGCCGGACGATGCCGCTGGTCGGTGGGTTTTCTCTGGGATCTCCCGTTTCCCCCACCCTTTCATTCCAGCGCTGTTATATTCCCACCTCAATTCACCCTCATCGGTTCTCAATACCTCGTTGTTAAGAGCCACTCAAACCTCTCAACTCAACTCAACTAATATCCGCCATTTTACGTCAAGCGAGTGTAAACGTGTGTTTGCTGAACATTACTTTAATGTCTCTGTAAACAAAATTATTTTTCCTTTCTGACATTTTTAAGGTAATACAACATTTGGTTGCAGTAAAATAACTTAGAGTATTTATCAAAAATAACACTTCAACAGTTGGGCAATGTTTGCATTATAGTAATACTTTTTAAATGGTTAAAAAAAAGGTAGAAATAGTATATTCCAAGACAAGGGCTGGGAGCTGAAGAGTCGAGGTACTGTCGCAATCTTGGATCCGTCATCTTGTTTCTGCAATCCACCGTTTCTTGCGTCTTGTTTTACACTTGCATTTTGTTTATATCGGCTATTGCTAGGGGGCGTGCCAGTCGTTTGACCGCCATATTTGTTTACGGAGATAGCAGCTAGAATGCGCTGGTATCGCTCTCACTCGGCCGCCACGTTGGTTCTAGAGTTAGCCACTAGGGGCACCGATTTTTTTTTTATTTCGGAGCTCAAAATATTGTCTGCAGAAGGGTGGGATCGAACTGCCAACCTTGAGTTGGCAAGAATAACCTTTACACCATTTGACAATCGGAGCAGTCTGGTTAGAAGGGTTTTAAAAGCCACATACACATTGCGACATTAATATGACATACATACACTGGATATCCAAATAAAACTGGTATAGGCGTGCGTATGAAAATAACAGAGGTATGGAACCAATCAGAGTAACGCGATGCGGTCGGCAGCGCCTATGTAAGACAACAAGCGTCTGGCAAAGTTGCTAGATCGGTTACTGCTGCTACAATGACAGGTTATCAAGATTTAAGTGAGTTTGAACGTGGTGTTATGGTCGGCGCTCGAGAGATGGGACATAGCATCTCCGAGGTAGCGATAAAATTTGCATTTTCGCGTATGACCATTTCACGTGTGTACCGTGAATATCGGGAATCCGGTAAAACATCAAATCTTTGACATCGTTGCGACCGGAAAAAGATCGTGAACGAACGGGATAAACAACGACTGACGAGAATCATTAAACGTGACAGACGTGCAACCCTTTCTCAAATTGGCGCAGATTTCAATGGTGGGGCATCAACAAGTGCCTGCGTGCGAACTATGCAACGAACCATCATTGATATGGGCTTTCGGAGCATAAGGCCCACTCGTATACCGTTGTTGACTGCACGGCACAAAGCTTTACGCCTCGCCTGGGCCCGCCAACACCTCCATTGGACTGTTGATGACTGGAAACACGTTGTCTGGTCTGACGAGTCTCGTTTCCAATTGTATCGGGTGGATGGACGTGTACGGGTATGGAGACATCCTCTTGCATCCATGGACCCTACATATCAACATGGAACTGTTCAAGCTGGTGGAGGCTCTGTGATGGTATGGGGCGTGTGCAGTTGGCGTGAAATGGGACCCGTGATACGTCTAGATACGACTCTGACATGTGAGAGATACGTAAGCATCCTGTCCGATCACCTGCACCCATTCATGCCCATTGTGCATTCCGAAGGACGTGGACAACTCCAGCAGGACAATGCGACACCCCACACGTCAAGAGTTGTTACCGATTTACTCCAGGAACACTCTTCTGACTTTATACACTTCTATTGGCCACCTAAATCACCAGACATGAACATTATTGAGCGTATCAGGGATGCCTTCCAACGTGCTGTTCAGAAGAGATCTCCACAGCCTCGCACTCCTGTGGATTTGTGGACTGCCCTGCAGGATTCATGGTTTGAATTGCCTCTTGAATACCTTCAGACATTAGTCGAGTCCATGCCATGTCATCTTGCGGCACTTCTGCGTGTTCGCGGGGGCCCTACACGATAGTAGTCAGGTTTACTAGTTTTTTTGGCTGTTCAGTGTATAATCAATTCAGGTACGACGACAGAGTAAATGTGTGTGTATGTTTAAATAATTATTATTTATTTGTTTATTTTATTATAACACATTCTTATTTTTCTTATTTTTCTCTTGTCTCTTTCATTTATATTTAATATATTCGTGTAATTATGTAATATTATATATACACGTTTAAAGTGTGTATGGGTGTTATCCAGCATCAAATATTTTGTATTATCAATTAAAAGTGCACGGTTATATAACTACGAGGTGATACAAACCATTTGTACCAAGTAAATGTTAAATATTTATTTGCATGTGCATACCTCCACATAGATCANAGAGTAAATGTGTGTGTATGTTTAAATAATTATTATTTATTTGTTTATTTTATTATAACACATTCTTATTTTTCTCTTGTCTCTTTCATTTATATTTAATATATTCGTGTAATTATGTAATATTATATATACACGTTTAAAGTGTGTATGGGTGTTATCCAGCATCAAATATTTTGTATTATCAATTAAAAGTGCACGGTTATATAATTACGAGGTGATACAAACCATTTGTACCAAGTAAATGTTAAATATTTATTTGCATGTGCATACCTCCACATAGATCANTACGAGGTGATACAAACCATTTGTACCAAGTAAATGTTAAATATTTATTTGCATGTGCATACCTCCACATAGATCATCAAAGATTTACATTTTTAAAATTAAAACACGAGCACGTAACAGTATTTATGAATATAAACCAAGTAATTCAGAAACACTTTAAGATGGTTGAAATGTATACTCACGGTTAAACGAAGCGACGACGACAGTGATGAAATCATGTCTCACAAACACAGATATTAATGGTGGACGAAACACTTGATCCTTTATGTACCCCCATACAAAAAAATCGTACGGGATAAGAACTGGGCTTTTTGGGAGCCAATGATGAAGAGCCTGGTCCCCATCTGCTCCTCAACCAATCCAGCGTTATGGCATCATCTCGTTCAAGTATCTGCGAACAGCCAGATGCCAATGGCGTGACGCACCATAAAGGAAACATTAGACCGTCCCCTTCATACTGACGTGTCGAATGCGAGTTCGCTACCCCCTCATCACCACAAACCGAGAGTTACGAACGCCATCGAAACCGTAACATCGGACATGCTGACAAGAGCGTGGAACGAGTTTGATTATCGCGTAGAGTTCGTTCGGGCCGCTCATGGTGATCACAATGAACATTTATGAATGTATGGTAAACAAACCTCACCGTTCCACGGTTCAATTGATTGGTAAATCAAGGTTGTAGGTTGTTTGGTTTTGATATTATGGACCTTCAAATCTGGGGTATTCTTTTATACTCATTCTGTACAATAATAATGAAAAAAATACATATTCGCAATTATAGCTGGGGCATACCAAACTACCGTGACACCAACTAACCCCTCAATATATTATCCAGAGTATACTCGTTCACGTATGACGTATTGCAGAATCATAATAGTTGCTGTCTAAGTCCAGAAGGTAATGCCAATACATACGAAACCTTTCTCTGGGCATAGCTATTGGTTGCTGCTGGATCAGCAACTGTTATAATTAATGGTTCTTTCAGGTGCCATGGATATACTGAAACCTTTTTACTATAGGTTGAAAGTTACAGTTATATGAAAAAACATTTGTAATTCCGTTTCAGACCACAAATTTATTATTTTGCGAAATTTTAATGTGTACGTTAATCGATTAACTTTGTGGCAATTTTGTGTAAAATAAAATTACTAAATTTTGTTATCACAAATTGTATTATAAATTATAATTTTTAGTATAATTTGTGATATCAAAATTTTGTTATTATTATTTTACACAAAATTGCTACATAGTTAATCGCTTAACGTACACATTAACATTTCGCAAAATAATAAATTTGTGGNTTTTACACAAAATTGCTACATAGTTAATCGCTTAACGTACACATTAACATTTCGCAAAATAATAAATTTGTGGTGCGAAACGCACGTAAAAATTTTTTTTCATGCAGGTGTCACTTTGGAACCTATGGAAAGAGTTTCAGTGTATCCATGGCACAATAAACAACCAATTATTATAACAGTTGATGTGCCAGTAGCAACTAATAACTCAAGGAAAGGTTCTGTCTGTATTGGTGTTAGCTTCTGGACTTACACAGCAACGACTATGATTCTGCAATATGTCATACGTGAACGAGTATATTCGGGATAGTATATTAAAGGGTTAATTGGTGGCAGGGTAGTTTTGTATAGCCCAGCTTTGTTTGCGAATATGCGTTTTTTTTCTTTATTATTGCATATAGTAACAGGTTATTTACCTTCTTTAAATTTAATTAATATCTGTGTTTGTGCGACATTATTTCATCGCCGTCGTCGTCGCTGGTTTAACCGCGAGTAGAAATGTCAACCATCATATAGTGTTTCTGAATTACTTGGTTCATAATCATAAATACTGTCGCGTGCTCGTGTTTTCATATTGCACATGTATACCTTTGATGGTCTATGTAGAGGTATGCACATGCAAATAAATATTTAATATTTACTTGCGACAAATGGTTTGTATTACCTCGTAATGAATTCATCATACACTTTTAATTGATAATAAAAATTATTTGATGCTCTAAAAAACTCATACACACCTTACACATAAACACACACATGTATATGTAATATTACATAATGACATGAATGTTTTATATATAATATATAGGGTATATATATCACAAATATTATAATTCAGNCATAATGACATGAATGTTTTATATATAATATATAGGGTATATATATCACAAATATTATAATTCAGAGAACGAAATTAATAACAAGAAAAATAAGAATGTGTTATAGAAATTAACTAATAAATAATAACTATTTAACCATACACACATATACTCTGTCGTCGTATCTGAATTGGTCATATGTATATCATATCAACGTTGCANAGAGAACAAAATTAATAACAAGAAAAATAAGAATGTGTTATAGAAATTAACTAATAAATAATAACTATTTAACCATTCACACATATACTCTGTCGTCGTATCTGAATTGGTCATATGTATATCATATCAACGTTGTAATGCGTATACGGCATTTAATACCTTATTTTTCAGACTGCTCCAATAGCCGAGATGTTTAAGGCGTCTGCACGCTGTTCCAAGGTTCGGCAGATCAATATCGCCCTCCTCCAGACGATATTTTGAGCTCCGAAATAACAAAAAGCAGCGTTCCTAGTGTTCGACTATAGAACCAACATGGCAGCCGAATGAGAGCGACACCAGCGCATTATAGATATCATCTCCATAAACAAATATGGTGGTCGAATTACTGGTGCGCCCCCTAGCAACAGCCGATGTAAACCAAATACAAGTGTAAAACAAGACGGAAGAGATGGTAGATGGCAGAAACAATATGGCGGACGGAAACAAGATGGCGAGGTTGAACGAAGGTGAGTAATTGGATAAAGAGATGGCGGATAAAAACAAGATGATAGCCAGAAACAAGATGGCGGAGTCAAGATGGTGACAGCTCCTTGGCGCCTCAGCTCCCAGGCCTTGTCCTGGAACCTATTATTTATATCCACTGGTTCACATTATTAACTTTGTTACATTATTAATTTTACTACTTTATAAATGTTTTAAATAATGCCGTAATATTAATTTTTTTGTTGCAACAACATTAGACTTTTTCTGTGAATGTTGTTCATTATGAAACCAAAGAGGTCTGAAAATATTAATCCGTGTCGGTAGCACAGTAATAATATTGAAAATACAAGTAATGCAGTGTTTATTTTTATAAATAATAATATTATATTACTAACATAAAATTAAGAATCTCCGTGCAGATCTTCGTGAAATGTGATATCGTTCAATAACTTAAATGGTTCAGAAAATTCACTTTTTAGAATTTGTAATTACATTCGATATATATTGAAAATCTTTGTTTGCCATATTATATCTATAATTAAAATCTATTACATACAGTACCTACTGATTTGATATCTGTGACTAATACTTATTTTATATTAAAAAAAACATTGTGCCTCAATGAGCTCATAAAATAGTAAATTGACTTTCTGCAAGGTATTTTTAAAATATATTGGCCTCAACGGAATGTACCTTAAACAACTAATATAACTTGTGCATTGACTGATTCTTTCGTTATAATATTGATAGAACAAAAACAAATCTGTTTTGTCTCTTTCAAATTTTTTTTAATGATATACAGTTTACGCCAGTCATTGAGTAATCATTCATTTTAAAAAAATCACATCATGAAATATTGTACATTTATACACAAAAATATAATTTAGAAAAAAAATATTTTAAAGTAATTATTATTACAATTTGGTCTAATATAATATTTCTTACTAATACAGTATTTATTTCAATGGTCGATTGTAAAATTCATCAAGAAGGAAGGGCTAGCCCATTAGATGGTATTTATTAACTTCACTGCAAAAAACTATTCGAATTTTAATACTGCCAACCAAATTTCAAAGAATATGTGATAGGGAGAGTTATAGAGCATAGCAGACAATCACAAAATTAAATAATACAGAAGTTAAGCTGTGGCTTAATACGCGAATTCCAGTAAAAACGCC
Source organism: Clitarchus hookeri (assembly GCA_002778355.1). Lineage (NCBI taxonomy): Eukaryota > Metazoa > Arthropoda > Insecta > Phasmatodea > Phasmatidae > Clitarchus > Clitarchus hookeri. Next base: position 87,015 of record NQII01004437.1, read on the forward strand.
ATCCCAATTGCTCCAATAGCGAGCAATATGGTCGAACGTCGTTCACCTATTAATGCTTTGAAACTTACTTGCCAACCCGACCAGTAATAAAACTTCCGCAACCTGCAAATCCAGACGGACCTGAGGCTCGTTTCCGGATACCAACTTGCGCTACGAAAGACAGACCGGAAGGACTAAAATAAAGCAGGGGTTTCTGCAAGGGGTCGATGAGGTAAACTGAGTCATAAAAATTTTTTTGCATGTTTGCTTGAGTGTTTTTTTGGGGGAGGAGGGAGGGAGGTTATATTCAAAACGTTTTCTTTGTATTGGGAACAGAGGATGGGAGGAACAAGAATGAAACTGTTGGTCGTGAATAACAGAGGTAAATCGGATGAAGGGACTGTGTAGGCCGAGACAAAACAATTTGTTTCCTCTCAATTTTACTTGGAAATAAATATTTACCAATTCCACAGCTCTGCAGTTCTGTTGTATAGACCAGGTAAAAACGTTGGTAAAATGACCAGAGAAGTAAAATATCTGTCAATGAAAGTCCTATAAGTAAAAGTGTTTTCCAAAGCTGTACCACACTACAACCGTATTTAAAAAATAACGCACAAAATAAAAATTTTTAAAGTAATACCCTGTCTTAATTCGCATCATAAGGATACCATATGCGTAAATAACCTTCAGGGAATTTTCTGCAAAATAGGTAGAATTCATTTTCTTTAGGGAATTGCCATAACGTTTATAGATTATGGATATAAGCAATCTCGCTTATTTGTATCCAATCTTTTCATAACATCACACCACGAGAACAACGTGAAAATATCTGCTTGTGTCCCTATTTTATTTTAAAACACCCATTATGATTTACACAAATATTAAAAATAAATGACTAACCATCAACTAGTTATGGAAAATATTGTAAAACTGTTTTAACACACTTTAATCATTTTAGGAGGGGATTTATTTCTGTATATTTTCGGGGAGAAAACCATAATGACTATTTTTCGGCAGGATCATCAAATTCCTCCTTTTTATACCATTGTCATTATTGAACCAAAATTATATACTATTCGGTCTGTATAGATCACTGATCTATTTAGTCCAGATTTACTACAATTAATGCTGTATTCTTGCATTTATCGGAGCGAATTAGGAGCTAATCCATTTTTTATGACTTCCAAACTCCAGTCTGCAATGAGCAATTATTTTACTATGAATTTCTGAACTTGACGATTTGTTGCAAAGTGACACTTAACAGCAGCTATGTTTAAAGGAAGGACGAAAGAATAAATTAATTATTTCTTTGAGATTTTACAGGAAGTGCTACCTCAACTATGGTAGAAATTCATTCTCACTGTAACCTCACAGTTGAAGTAAACATTTCCTTTCGGCCTCACGAGTTTTGCTAGAATCTGCTTCGTTTTTGAGGATGCTGCTGAACTTGAGAGGTTACTAAGGCGGATAAATCTTCGTACTTCAATGCTACGATGGCAGTGATTATGTTTTTATTCTATATAGTTTTTTAGGTCTTTTGCAAAATAATGGGGGAATATTAATTTCAATTCTGTATGTTTTGTTTTTCTCAGAAGCTGCTCTCCATAATAATTGTTTCCTAACATTTTATCAACACTAATGTGGCTGGAAAGTCAATCCGAACTCGAATACACGCACCCACAGAAAAACAAAAAATTCCATGTAAAGACATTGATAGTTTCAGGATGAAGACATTCATTCCGCTGTATGATATGTGGCCTAAAATGCTTATTTTTCTGTACATACTGTGCAATCTATTCACTGTTACTTCCAACTCATCTGAATCACTGCTGAAGTTCTACTTCCAGGATATTCCCCGCCTCAGGCAGACAAAGTTTAACTTAGTCGAGAAAATTACACCAAAGGGACTACAGACCGCATTCGTGCGTTCTCAGTGTAATGATATTTCGCATTAGAACTACGTATTTCTTGATAGGCATTCCAACACAGCTGTTTCTCGCTGTTTTATTCATATTTATTGAAAATTAAGTATTATAATTTATACTGAGGATAATAGAAAAAGGAACTTAACAATAAAGAACGCATTTTACTTTAACCGGAGCATACAACGCTTTTGGTACATGTCGTGTTTACGAATTAACCAAATACGTCACAGATAAGGTGATTTCCAAAGATTCAAAGAGTGTAAAGAAACCTCGATTACGTCATAGTTAGACAGCCGGGATTTTTTCTCCGGAGACTACTTATCTTCAAATGATTAATCGTTCCTCACATTTATTAGAAAAAAGTGTTTAAATGTATTTTGTAATTTTTTTTACGTTTTATTAGATTTTTAACAATTAATATTTTGAATATTATTAATTACAACCGAAAATTTATCACCATATTACCACAACACCATTTATGTTAAACGCTTTCAAATAAAACGTCGTAAAATTTTTATCTTCAACTGTTACATTGAGCTTCGATGTTATGAAACGATGTGGAACCAAACTGTAAAAATTTGTTTTGTGGAAATTTTTTAGTTAATTTTCATAGTAACATTTTTTTGCTCTAAAATGCGTAAAGTTAATTAAAACAATTTTAACTTTAGGCATCACGTTTTTTTTACAGATATTCAAGTCTAATATGGTAGATAGGTACAAATTATGTCGTAGGGAAGATTCCTAAGAACAGATTTTAATTTTGCGTCAGAGTTCAATTTTATTACTGTACTTTTTTTTATCCGTTGCTGAACAGACGAAGTGTTAAATAAACAAGGAAAACAAGGATCTTTGCTTCCTAGTAAAATATACATTTGAAATTGTGATAACTACTCAATTTAATTTCCTCAAGTTACAGATTAAATGTAAAACCGTAGATGTATGTTTATTCATAGGTTTATCTACCAGTATTCAAGTGCAAAAATACTACCCCAATTTTATGACCTTTCTTAATTGAGTAACATTACAAATTAAAAATGTTACTTTATTATTATTATTATAATTTTTTTAAATATATATTATTCAACACTGTAAAGTTTTTGGGTTCTTCAAAATGGTCATGTTAAGCAATTCTTACATTGGAAAAGATTTAACAAAAAATTTGGTAACAAAGTTTTTTTCTACAGTATATAGATTGCTTAACTTATTATTTCGTAATAAGGCTACTTTAATTCTACTTTATTCGTTAAATATTTCGTAAACAATTTCTTTACAAACTCTTCTCAGCTTAATGCCATCTTTACATGGTGTGTGTGGTTTTGCGCGCGCCTAGTAGAGGAGGGTAGTTTGAGAGATTGCCACGAGCTTGGAAGGGGTTGAAGATTGTTCCTTGTATAATGTTGTCCGGTGATGTTTGGCATCGCTGGATAAAAATGGCCAACGCAGCATTTCGCTTGTGTCCAATCCTACGTTTCTCGTAGAAATATTTTTTGTACTTTATAAATAATGACATGACATTTTGCAATTCTTTTCTGTCGAGTGGATATTGTGGTGTCCGATGTCGGTTATCTCCTCCCATTATCTTCCCCTTTATCTTCATGCTAACCTTCATAGCATAATTTTGATAGTTATCATGAGAAACAATCTTGACTGCAATTGCGGTAATGTTTTTGCCCAATTTGAGAAAATCCGCTAAGCACGCGCCCCGCAGTCAGTATGCTTGCTGCAGGCCGTAGTCTGTATGCTTGCTGCAGGCCGTAGTCTGTATGCTTGCTGCAGGCCGTAGACAGTATGCTTGCTGCAGGCTTAGGCGCGTGCGCTCTGCACATTTCTGTCCCACTCCCTACTTGGCCCTCCTACTCTCATTCTAGACACANGGTAATGTTTTTGCCCAATTTGAGAAAATCCGCTAAGCACGCGCCCCGCAGTCAGTATGCTTGCTGCAGGCCGTAGACAGTATGCTTGCTGCAGGCTTAGGCGCGTGCGCTCTGCACATTTCTGTCCCACTCCCTACTTGGCCCTCCTACTCTCATTCTAGACAGATGGTAGGTATGGGAAACTACCACCTTACAAACTTACATATTCTGTGGTTCACTGGCCTATGCTAACGTACGCACTNATGGTAGGTATGGGAAACTACCACCTTACAAACTTACATATTCTGTGGTTCACTGGCCTATGCTAACGTACGCACTTGCTAGTTGACATCTTAAATAACCCCTGTCCTCAATGGGGCATCTATTACTTACCTCATCAACAAGTGTTCCACTACTTTTCGCAAAGTAAACAAACAATCGTTTTTGTTAGCTGCCGTTCTAGATGCCGATAAATCTGATAGTATTTTGCAGTATGTACACATCTACGTAACAACAGCTGTGCTGGTTCGCTCTGACTGGCTGACGAGCAATGCGCTACTATATCCAATTTAAGAAATTTTCTTTGTGTGTTTAGCATAAACAAACCTGTTTTACACTTGGTAGACACATCATATAATAAAAACTCTTGGTTTAATGTCTTCAGTGAAGTTTGTAGACGATTAATGTACCAAGCTCGGGTTCATCAGTCGGTAAAGCGTGAGATTCTAAATTACTGGGCCGTGGGTTCAAGTCCCACGTGGGACTCAGTATATTTTATGTAACTGATCCACTTCAGATTGATTTCGTGAGCCCTCAAATTATAGAATCATTTACTCAAAACTACCAAAAATTACTTCATTCCGTATATTATAGGCGTTTTTTAAAATAAAATCTTCGGAACTTTTCCAAGTAAATACACTGAAGAGCCAAAAAAGCGTGCACACCTGCCTAATATCGTGTAGGCCCCCCCCCCCCTTTTCCACCGAGCGCGCAGAAGTGCTGTAAGACGACGTGGCATGGACTCGACTAATGTCTGAAGGTATGCAGGAGGCAATTCACACCATGAATCCTGCNGACGTGGCATGGACTCGACTAATGTCTGAAGGTATGCAGGAGGCAATTCACACCATGAATCCTGCAGGGCAGACCCAAATCCAATATGCACCAATTTGAGAAAGGGTTGCACGTCTGTCACGTTTAATGATTCTCGCCAGTCGTCATTTGTCCCGTTCTTTAACGACCTTTTTCAGGCCCCATCGATGTTGAAGATTTGATGTTTTACCGGATTCCCGAAATTCACGGTACACTCGTGAAATTGTCGTATGCGAACATCCAAATGTTATCGCTACCTCGGAGATGCTATGTCCCATCTCTCGTGAGCCGACTATAACACCACGTTCAAACTCACTTAAATCTTGATAACCTGCCATTGTAGCAGCAGTAACTGATCTAGCTGCCGACCGCATCGCGTTACTCTTATTGGTTCCATACCTCTGTTATTTGCATACGCACGCCTATACCAGTTTTTTTGGCTCTTCAGTGTAGTTTAACAGCTAGTTGGTTAGAAGCATTTTTGTAAAAATGAAGGTGATTATGTCGACTTTAATTTCTGAGTATCTGATGACCTGTGTTTCACACAGTGCATCTAGACTTCTCCGATCCGACACTGAAATAATTTATCCAGACCATGATAGGAAGAAATCAAACAACTTCGTAATTCATTTTTCATGTCACTTGTAATTATGAGATTTTAGTATATTAAAGACCGGAATTAAACATTGTTTCAATACACAACTTCCAACACAGATAAAAGGTTCTATGAACAAAACCCTTCCAATAAATGACATTAACCGTGTATAACAGGCAAAAAAAAAAAGACATAGACAGAGGGAATGGGATTAGGAGTGGTAACGTTTAATATATGACAGTATCTATGTAAAACAGGCCAAGATTAATCAACAGGCCGATGCTATAGAGGGAAGTGTGTTCAAATATACTCCATTTGTGATTACTGGCCGTACATTTTACAAAATAAGTTATTTCGGCATGAAAAACACAGTTATTACACATTGATATATATTTTACACAATGAAAATTTATATTCATGTCATTTGTAATTAGCAAATATAAATTTTTTTTTATATAAATTATTTTAAGGCATATTGATTTTTCGTGTTAAACAGTGGAGTTGGTAATACGAGACCCATGGTTTACAGAATTAAAAAATGTGCAGGGAGAAAATAAGTACACTTAATAAATAGTTTTTGTTCGCATTATGAAACTAAGAATACGTACTTTACCAAGACTTTTAATATTCACATTAGATGTCAAAAGTAGATCAAAATCAAAACATAACCCATTTTGCCTTGTTCTCTTTCATCCATTACAAATATTGGCATCTTTGTTTTCCCCAGCACAATCATTGCGCACGACAAGCGCGGGGCCACATCATTATCATTATCAGAGAAAAATACTTTCACAAAATAGGCAACCTGCAGCTCATTCTCCAGACAATGTAGCAGTAGGGTTTGGGGGAGGGGGGAAAAGAACGGACTCTCCTGAATCTGGATCCTTCATCCAAACTGCAAGACTCCGTGGCAAACTCCTCTGCATTTACATATGTATATACTCAAATGCATTCTTCTTGAGTAGTTTTTCCTTTTCTCGTCGAATGTGGCTTTTGTATTCTATTTTGCAAAGCAGCTTTACATTAAAACGGCGTTATAATAGATAATTTCAAAAAGGCGTTATTAGAGATAATTTCAAAGGTTTGGGATTTTTTACTAGCCTTATTTTTTTTTGTGTATGATAATGGGCCAAATATCTCTGGGTAGAAAAAGCCCCAAACCATGGCTTATTTTGAGAAGGCGAAGAACATAAAGTAGCATCATTTTCGGAATATATTTCATATTATGCATCATCTTGAACTTGTTCTACTTTTTCTGTAGATCGCTTCTGCTTTTTTACTTAATAAAAATACAAGAGCGAAAAAGGTATTTCATACTCCGCAAATCTTAAAATGGAAAAATTTTAAATTAAAACCCTTAAACCAGTTTTACTTTTCTTTATCTGCTTCATCACAAAAGCAGTTATACTAAAACTGTATGATGCAAAATAAAATCTCTTTAACACACAGACAAATAAAATTTGCGTTTCAAATAAACATTATGATCCCTGAGCATCTTTGAAAACACCGTTGCCAAATATGTACTATTTACCTTCATGCAAAAAAATTCACTATGTTACAGGCTATAATTTACTTGTGCAAAACATATTCTTTGAACTATACGTGGTTTCAGGTGCCGTTCCTAGTTCCAAAGGTAGGTGTCATGAGATGAATTTCCGAAACTGTTTCCTTTATATGCACGTTAAAGTTTAGTAGTTAGAAATAGTTCCTCCGGGGGCACAGGGACCTGGGGGAGGATAAAGGATGGACTCGCCACCTGCTATGACGTCACAGTTGAAGGTCGTGCTCGGCGGCCATGTTCATCTCGCTCCTCGGCGATGCTACTCCCAAGGTCAACTTATCACAGCAACCTGTGTATAATAAAATAGGGAAGTCTGAAGCAAGGGCGTGGGTCGTCCGAGCGCCGGAGCTGTTCATGGTATGTCATTCCAGTCGCCCGGTGGCAATATTGGCCGCCATGTTAGATATATGACCTTGACCTTGACCTGTGGACCTTTGACCCTAAAAATCCGAAAAAAATTCTAAAAATTCCANATGTTAGATATATGACCTTGACCTTGACCTGTGGACCTTTGACCCTAAAAATCCGAAAAAAATTCTAAAAATTCCGAAAATGTATAAAAAATTATTCAAACAATTTATGATAAAATTATAATTTAAAAAAATTATTTCCAAAAAGTATTACAAATTTTGTTTACTATTACAATTATTATAAAATTATTATTAAATAGTAACTATAAAAATATTAATTTAAAAACAACTTTCATTTCTGGAGGTCACTCCAGCAACACATTCTCCAGACGACTGAAGACTACCACTCCTCCCTTCCAATATATTTAACTGCCGAATTCCCCCACGCACAATATTAATTACCCACCTTCGTTCGACCAATTAGTCGTGATCGCTCAATCCCTACCACCCCCACCATTGATTCTCATGGGATAATTACTCTTGTTCACTTGACTCCCTCAATCCACTCCAATTACTTACGTTCCTTCGACCCCCTCACCACCTCATCTTTGCTCATTCCGCCACATACAAATCTTCTTGATGGTTTTTCGTTTGTCATTTATTTACACTTTCAACATCTAGGTGCTGCCAGTGTATTAATTACCAAATTACCCACTGGGCAGTGCTAATTTTTCACTATAGCCACCAGGCAAGCTGTCGTTTTCTCTTGCCTATGCTCAACACGCCATCTTGTTTTTTTTCGTTTGACATTTGTTTATATAATTAATACCTAGGAGGCGCTAGTTTAATAATTTCCGAATTCATCACCAGGTGAGCTGCCTATTTAGCCACCAGGTGGAAGCCATATTTATTAATGTTTTTAATGAATAGGTGGTGCTGTCAGCGCCCTCCATATTGGATTCAATTTTCAACACATAGGTGTCATCAATTTGTCGATTTCACCGCTAAGCGATCTGTTGGTACCCGCTCATTCTGTCGATTTAGCCGCAATGTGAGCTGTTGGCACTAACATTTGTTTCATAGACATACAAAAACCTGTAATTTTTCATCCATTATAAAAAAATCTAATTTTTCCAATCAGCGGCATACCTACATGCATTGTTTATTAAATCGATAAAATTTTCTATTAAAGACTTTGATTAAAACCGAACAAAAACATTTTTTGTTTAAATTCTAAATACATTGCAATTGAAATCGAATATTTATTCTGTTACCCCTCATCCCACCACTTTAGTCCGAACAATTATTCACCCTCACTTAATTCCGTACCACTACCGCCCTTGTTTTCAGCATTCTCCGCCAGAGCGTGCTGGTGTGGGGAAAATATATAATGGGAACAATGCCGACCCTCAACACAGTTTCTCTTCTGATGCCAGAGGTGATAGATCACCCCCCATCTTTTAGAATTCTGACTGGTAAGTTCAGATAATTAATTACATCAGGCCACATTATATTATCAAGCACTCAGGTAATGGACATATATTTTCCCGCGAAATTACAAATCTGCTCAAATTTGGAGTATCGGTTTGGGCCAGCTAGTCTCTGGAGGAATAGGTACCCTCATCAAATACGGTACTAGGAATTAGTTTTTTTTATATTTACCACTGATCTAATTTGCAAAGGCATTAACTTAGTACCTGTGACGCTTATATAAGACTTCGTTCGCATTCACCTCATGTGTTAGAATACACGATAAGTATGAATGTTCGAGTAATGCAGATCGAGTGACATATAAGTGTGTTAAATGTGGCATGGCATTTGCTAGGCGCGATAACTTGCAGAGGCATGCGAAAACCTGCGTAGCCGTAGGACCTTCACTTGTCAAAATCCGTCTTGTACAGTCTCCATCACAGCAGCTTATGAGTGTACTTACCACGAAACCAACGGTTCAGGATGATCATCCACCATCGTTCCAGCAACCATCACGCCCAAGAATCGTGGCAGGGTCTGGGTTTGTTTAACGACATGGTTTCGTGGAGGCCCAAACTGCATTACTTCACAGTCTAAAGACCTATGCCCCCACAACGAGAGCGGGCATTCGAAGGGTATTTGCACATGTATAGCTCGAATGGGAAAAAACATTGCTGTTGGCTCTCCACATAAAATTTAATATATGTCTCGAACGCAACTTTGCAAAACTGACCCTGTTCAACGAAATGAGGGTATTCGAATCGAAAGGCAAGATAAATAAAATACTGCAAAACTTCATACTGGAAACATACATCACGAGAAAGAAGCATACAAAGAGCGTGTTTCGGGGTAAATATTAAAGAAAAATCAATCACAGAGTGCCCCTTCCCAACTAAACAACATGCTTGCCCCCACCCGCCTCTTCAGCAAAACATTTGATTAAAATTTATTTTTTTAAAAATTATGTAACGTGCACGGATGCGTAATATAGCTTTCTATAAAGTAATCATGGCTCGAAAAAATTAAAAACAGAGTATACATTATTTTAATTGGCGTTAGCAATATGCAGCTTTGAGCAGATTGGTTTCGATTCATACATGTACAATTCTTTGACCGTATGTGGTTTCCGTAGTGTAGTGGTTATCTGCTATGCACCCTTAGCTTAGGGGCTGTTTGGCTGACTTACAGTAGGAGATTCGGGAGTTACCGCCCTGGTTCCTCTGCTGTAAGTTTTCAGTTCGCATGTCGCGCACATGTGTACTGCGAATTTGTCTTCAAGTCGGTCGACTTGAGCTCGCCACACAGCAATAAACATACTATATACACACACACACACACACTGTCAAACGTCAAACGGCTCTCACGCTATGTCCAACGGCAAATTGTATCTGTCAATGTAGTCAATAAAGTCAACATAAAAAAGTGTATCTGAGGTTACTTGGGTGTGGTGCTCCCGGGTTTAAACAATCATGGTTCGAATCTCTGTTAGAATTCAAATTATTTTCTGTATAAAACGAAATTGTTTAATGTACGTAAAACCAAACAAATCATCAATTATAAAAACCAAATCTTTCATCTCGGCAACCAAATAGGTTTCAACAACAAAAAACATTTCATTGCCTCTGCGCAAGCGATTAATTTCGTTTCGCCAAAAAAATCTTTAATTGATTCAACTAAATGTTTTTCTCAGTGGAGAAGTGAAACTGAGTCACGTATTGCGAAATACCCGAGTCACAGACACCGGATAATTCGGCATCACTGGCCAGCAATATGGTGGATCGTCGTTCGCCAATTAAAAGCCTGAAGGCTTATTTGCCAACCTAACTAACGATCAAACATGCGCAAAATGCTATTCCAGTAAGACCCAAGGCTCGTTTACAGAATCTCACGCAGCTAACAAGCAATCGAATGCGCTTGAATGTTACATTGCTGCTTACAAGAGAGCCTGTGAAGCTAACAGGAACGTAGAATAATTGGTATTAAAATAATTATTATTTAGGTAATCGGCAGGGGAATTTGGGAAANTGAAGCTAACAGGAACGTAGAATAATTGGTATTAAAATAATTATTATTTAGGTAATCGGCAGGGGAATTTGGGAAAAAAGACTGTTTCCGAAACGTTTGCTTTGTATTGCGGACAAAGAAAAATAACATAATAGGATACTGTTATATAATATACGTGAGGTAGAAAATTGGGTAAAAAGAATAAACTTATCAAAACAAGTTGGNATAATAGGATACTGTTATATAATATACGTGAGGTAGAAAATTGGGTAAAAAGAATAAACTTATCAAAACAAGTTGGAACTAATTGTATTCTACAAGTAAAAGTGATTTCTTAAATTTCTAATTTAGCGTTGCTCTACCGTTCCGGTTTGGACGCCGTATTATATAAATAAGTGCAAGAACTTTTTTAAAATATTTAGTTTACTGTTCATTTTAAGGAAATATGTATAGAAATAATAATCTTCAGGATGTTTTCTGTATAATAGGTTACATCCATTTTATTCGAGGAAAAGCAGTGCAGTTTATAAGCTGGCTAAATAATCTCACAGGNTCTGTATAATAGGTTACATCCATTTTATTCGAGGAAAAGCAGTGCAGTTTATAAGCTGGCTAAATAATCTCACAGGTTGGTTTAATATTTTTTCAGATCATGAAACCTCAAGGGAAAATATTAAAATCGCAAATTAGGTCCCTACGTTAAAATTTAAAATGCATATTTTGATCTTGTGGGGCCACAGTGGCTTAGTGGTAAGACTGCTCGCTTACTACCTAGGCGAACAGGGCTCAATCCCCGGCTGGGTCACTCCCGGATTTTCGCAGGTGGGTGTCATGTCGGACGATGCCGCTGGTCGGCGGGCTTTCTCGGGGCAACTCGGACATCATTGAACAAAACGAGTTATTCTCCATTCTTCATAAATTGCATACAATTTTGCAATAATTTTCTGTCGAGGGGTTCTCACAGTGTGTATGCCGATCCCTCCGCATCATGCCCTCGTAGCATAGGTNACAGTGTGTATGCCGATCCCTTCGCATCATGCCCTCGTAGCATAGGTGAGCTAGTTATCATGGGAATTAAGCACGGCTGCAGTAGCGATCTTTCTTGCCCAGTCTCAGGAATCTGCGATGCACTCGCCTCGTAGTCAGTATATGTATTTCCTGCCTGCCTATAGACGTTCTGGGCTCTGCACTGAGAAGCACTGTGGCCCCACCCCTACCTCGGACCACATACTCTCCGTCTAGACACGTGATAGATTATTAATACTTTCATTCTGCACACGTGCATGTTCTGTGGTACAGTTGACATACGCTAAAATACACACANTGATAGATTATTAATACTTTCATTCTGCACACGTGCATGTTCTGTGGTACAGTTGACATACGCTAAAATACACACACGTTAGTTTACATCTCAACATAATTCTATTCTTTATCGAGTATCAGTAACTTATCAACCTGCGTGCCACTTCATTCGACAAAGTAAACTAACGATCGCTCTTGTTAGCAGCCATTGTAGATAGCGATAAATCTGAGATAACTCTGTGGTAGGTGCAGAACTACATCGACAACTGGTGCTGGCTCACTCTGACTGGCTGAAGTTTAATGCACAAGTCTGACCAATTTTAAATATAATCATAAA